>JAUTBS010393825.1:0-10282 GCA_032361285.1 Aequorea victoria | reverse complement strand
AGAATAAGTAATTGAACTAACTAGTGTATTTTAAAGGGTTTAAAGGTGTCCATTTAGACACCTATCAGGAAAGTCGTCTTTGGAATTTACTTTGAAGTCAACACAAACTCGCACACGACCATCTTTTTTTGGTATAGGGGCAATATTAGCCACCCACTTAGGGCACTCTATCACCTGAAGAAAGTTGGCATTTACTTGCTTGGTAACTTCCTTCTTGATTTTGAGAGCTCAGTCTGGTCACACACGTCAGATCTTTTGTTTCACTAGTTTGGCATCAGGGCAGAGGGGAATTTTGTGCTAAAAGATTTCTAGGTCTATTCCGGGCATATCTTCATATGACCATGCAAAAACATCTTTAAATTCCCTTAATAGTTTGATTAAAGACTCACATTCCTCAGATGATAAAGTAGAGCTGATCTGTACCATTTGGGGATCCTTCTCGATAGCCAGGTTTATTGAGAAAGTTTCTTTAATTAAAGGTTTAGCGCACATCTCTTCTTATTTTTCAATTAAAAGTTTTATTTCCTGGGGAACGGCCCCATCAAAATCATTTTCAGAGTCAAAAATCATGCATTCAAAGGGAAATACAGCAGGGTAACCAGAATAGTTCATCATTTCATTATTATTGTCAACAACGAGGGCTACAGACTTTGACATAGACTGAGAGAAAATAGAAGACTGAGGCACCCCAACAGATGGGTGCCTGAAGGACTCACCACTGGACTCTAGGCCTATAGATGCACATGAGTCTAACTCGGACTCTAACCCTCTATCTATCACATTCAATATGTTGTATTCATAAGCCCAGTTATTGATTACAGTGCTACCCCAATCTATTATCAGGCTGGAACAGTTGACTGGCGCATCGCTGCTTAACATGGTGATCACCTCTGCATCTTCTTCCGCTCGTGTTAGAGTTTCCCCTTCTTCAAAGAGCGACCTCAATGTTGGTTCTCCTATGTTCTCGATCCAGTCTCGCGCATGAGATCCTTTGGCATCATCCTCATCCTCTATCTTGTCCTCTTTAGGCTCACCGTCTGTCAGCTAATGATGAAAGAATATTTCTAGCCCAGGTGTTTTCTGCCCAGACTCCTCGTCTATCCATGATTCAAGGAATCCACAAAATGGGAAGGCCTCGCCCTCCTTGATGAACTGCCCGTTTAGAGACCTGTAGGCTAGCATCGGGGCCATGTATATTTTCCCGTTAGTCTTGGCCATTGCCTTATTTTTTGCTTCCACTGCTTTCTCAGCATAGTCCTTGGCCATGGGCTTGTATTACAGTCCGAAGGCATGGTTATTACCCTAAACATCTATCGATTTAGTCCTTTCTTGTTAACTTTTTCTAAGCCCTAGGCCTGGGAAGTATAACATTTTGCCCATGATGGTCACCGTCTGAGGTTTCATGTACAACTGCTTCCCTATCATCAGAGTCTGGATAACCACTGTCTCATCAAATTCAAATTCACTCAGGGTGAGATCCTCCTCTCCGTGTTATATTTCTAGTAAAGGGGTGCCATATGTGGTCGGCGACTGAATGCTTGATTCCCCAACAATGATCAGGATAATCTCGTTCCTTATCATTTTGACCTTCTAATGAAGAATGGATGGGATTGCCTGCACTGCGGGGTCATGTAACCATGGTTGGCCCAGAAATAAGTTGAAAGAGGCCAACACATCCAGTACGTGGAACTCTATCTCGCTTTCTACTAGTCCCATGGTAACTGTAATTTTGACTACCCGCAACACATTCTTACAGGTGTTGTCATAAGTCCATACCCTTTAGGTAGTTGGCATGAAATCTTGATCTTTTAGCCCGAGGTAGTGTGCTATTCTAAGTGGGTAGACATTCAGTGTTGACCCATTATTAATTAATACCATGCGCACCCATTTGCCCAAGTATTTGACTATCACGTAGAGAGGCTTGTTGTGCATAGGCCCTTCAACTGGAAAATATTTCTCTATGAAGGCAATGGCATTGTTTAGCCGAGTAGGGGCCATCTTCTCTACCAGTTATTCAGGAGTGGTGTCTATGGAGATGTCAGTTTTGCTTAAAGCCCTTAGAATGGCTTGTCTGTGCTTGTGGGATGCCATCAACAGCCCCCCGATGCTCAGATTAACCTGGATTTTCGTAAGCTGCTTTAGCACAACGTCATCTTGTTCCTTAGTTTCCACTACTGGCTGGCTAGCCTCACCTTTCTCTTGGTGCGTTGGTTTGAAGTTCTTTCCACTCCTAGTCAGATGCTCTATTTCTTTTTCGGTTCTTTCTTGGATGTCAACTCTTGTTCTTTCCCTGATCCTATCTCGCTATTCCCTGATTTCCCCTCCGATTCCTTTCTAGATTCTACTATGTCTTCTTCCTCTACACCATTTCCTGGTTGGGTACTAGAGGTAAAAAGGTTATCCTCACCAAGGTAAATCCATCCCACACTTCCTTCTAACTGGCTAACTACCTCCCCATTCTCTGATTCATTCGAGGAGAGCGATCCCTCGTTATTGGTGGCTATGTTTGGGTCGTAGAAGGTAAATTCTACATGCGCCTCATCATTTTCGATCATGTTATCCTACTCGTCCATCATTTCCTCTGCTTTCTCAAGTTCTGTCCGATCATTCTCTTCCACGTACAAGGTTTCCTTTGCATCCAAAGAGCATATAGAATTTCCTTCTGGGAGAGGTGGATTTGGCCTGACTGTCTCCTCTGAGCAGATGTAAATACTGAGATCATAGCAGGGTGAGTTGGTATGGACATAATTCAAATTCTGAGGGGGCGAATTCATGTGGTTCAGCAAAAGATTGGTTGTTACATTAGGTTTAACTGCCATTAGGGGTGGAATCACCTTATTGTCATTGAGATCCTAAATTACATGCCGAAGCCTCACGCAGTTGTTGATTGTGTGCCCATGCCCCTGATGGTAAGCACAAAATAGCGCATGATTAAATTTGATTGGGAGTGGGTCAAGAGGAGGCATTGGATAGAGGGGCTTAATGTACCCTCTGTCCACCAGCCTGGGGAATAGTATAGAGAGTGGTATGCTTAGCTGAGTGAATACCCTCATCGAGAGTCTGGGTACAAAAGATAGGTCGACCTATCCTAGCTGAGGATTAAGAATGTTAACTTCCGCAGCCCTTGATGTATTATTGTGGGGAGGGTTATTGTTGGCTTAGTTGGTAGGGTAGTTATTCTGATATGGCCTCCTGGATTTCTGACTCGGGCCAGCTTCTGTTCTCTCAATTCTCCCTGTCTAGATGGCATCCTCAATTTGACTTCCCGCATCAAATAGCTGCTCGAAAATCATGAGCGGTTGAGTGATTAGGTATATCCTAAATTGGGGTTGTAGGTTCTTTACTACCACCCAGACCTGCTCCTTTTCTGTCGATCGGTTGGTCATCTTTGCAACTTTGCCCCTCCAGCAAGTCAAGAAATCCACAAAAGCATCCCTGACATGCTGCTTGGTGGTCTCCAATTCTCTGGTTGCCACGTCTAACTGGACATTATAGCTATACTGCCAACAAAAGTAATGGCAATGTCTTCTCAGTTTCTGGTCCTGGTGGCTTCTAAAGATAGAAACTATCGTTGAGCAGCCCCTGAATGGAAACCTATGGAATAACTATGCCTTTAACTTGTCGTTAATTCGCATGGGATTTAAAGTACCGACGTACATCCGTAAATGGATCTGGGGATCCCCGGTGCCATCAGATTTTTCCTTATCTTGCATCTTAAATTTGTTTGACAACTTGGCATCGGGAAAGAGGCAAAGACCTCCAATGTCTAACATGTACTCATCTAACCCCTTGGCCTTTCTCAGAACCTTTTCCAACCTGTTAATCTTATCGGAGAGCAGTGCTTCTCGGGCTATGGTAGGATCTTTAACGACTGTTGCAGGTATAACAACGGCGGGTCCAGCGGGTCCAGCTCTTGGCAACTCTACACCATACTAATTCTCTTCCCAGACAGGGTCCTCGGCTATCCCATCCTGTGGAACTCGCAGAACCTGATTGACCTGGAGGGCTCGAATCTCTGCTTTACACTAAGCCTGAGCCTGTGTCTAATTCTAGAGTGTGGGGGTCAAACACTCCAAAGCTTTTTGCATTTCTAACAGAGTTTTGATTAAGGCAACATTAACGTCACCTTCAGCCATTGCTATCTTTGTTGGGTCGAGACTTAATCTTCGAAGCCATCCGTTCGGCGATCTGGTCTAGACAGGTGTGACACAAGGGTTTGACGAAGCAATGATAACTCCTAAGAGGTAGGAAAGAAAGGAAAATGTGTCAGAGCATTACGCAATGTTATTGAGGTTTGGGATGACCTTGCGGAGGGAATAAAACTAGAGCAGCAAAGCAGAAGGGTAATAAAGACCCATGTTATTCTATTTTCCCTAATGACGAAGAATGATGGTGGGTGTCAATGACCCAAATAAAAGAGCAAGTAAGATCCCAGATGAAAAATAAAAGGGGCGGGTGATGAAATTCGGCCTAGACCAAAAAAGAAAAAATATCAGATCTTAGCTCGGCATTAAAGGAACTCGAGAATTCCTTGAAGAATCCTGAGCGAGAGAAACAAAGAGTGCCAGTGATAAAATTCGGCTTCAACTAAAGAGAGAAACTTAAGACTTGACTCAATGACAAAGGAAATTGGGATTCCTTTAGAATATCCCGAGTGAAAGAAAAAAGGAGTGCGGGTGAAACTTGGCTTATCCGTTGCGGTTTTCGATGCCTCAACATTAAAAAAGGGGTGCGGGTGTAAACCCAGCTTATCCATTGAGATTTTCATCTCAATGGCAGAGAATGGGTGCAGGTGTAAACCCGGCTTATCCGTTGAGATTTTCATCTCAATGGCAGAAAATAGGTGCGGGTAATGAACCCGGCTTATCCGTTGAGATTTTTATCTCAATAGTAGAAAACAGATGCGGGTAATGAACCCAGCTTATCCGTTTAGCTTTTCATCTCAATGGAAAAAGGGATGCGGGTGTAAACCTGGCTTGAACTGAAAAAGAAATATTGAGATTTATATTGCCTCAACATCCAATAAAATGGTGTGGGAGAAATCCGGCTTAGGAGAAACGTTGAGAATTTTATCGCCTCAATGTCTTGGGATTTTCTCGAAAGATCCCAAAGAGAGAAAGGGGAGATACGGGTAATGACCCCGTCTTAAATAAAAAAGGAGAAACATCGAGATTTTTATTGCCTTGACATCCAAGAAAAGGGTGCGGGTAATACCCGGCTGAGAAAAAATTTGAGATTTCCATCGCCTCAACGTCTCAGAATTTTCTCAGAAGATCTCAGAGAGAGAAATGGTGCGGGTGAAACCCAACTTATCCATTGAGACTTTCATCTCAATGGAAATAAAGGGTGCGGGTGTAAACCCGACTTATCCGTTGAGATTTTCACCATAATGGAAGAAGGGAGTGTGGGTGTGAACTCGAACTAAATTGGAAAAAGGCAATGTTGAGATTTCCATTGCCTCAACGTCAAAAGAGCTCGGGATAACCTCGAAGGGTCCCGAATGAGAGAAGAATATGGTGTGCATGAAACCTGGCTTATTCATTGAGATTTCCATCTCAATGGCAACAAATGAAGGTGAGGGTGTGAACCCAGCTTAAACTAAAAAAGGTAACGTTGAGATTTCCATCGCCTCAACGTCAAAAGAACTCGGGATAACTTCGGAGGGTCCCGGGCGAGAGATGAATATGGTGTGCGTGAAACTCGACTTATCCATTGAGATTTCAATCTCAATGGGAAAAAATGGGGGTGCGGGTGTGAACCTGACTTAAATTGAAAAAAGATGACGTTGATATTTCCATCGCCTCAACGTTAAAGGAACTCGAGACAATCTCGGAGGGTCCCGAGTGAGAGGAGAATATGGTGTCGATGAAACCTGACTTATCTATTGAGATTTCCATCTCAGTATTAGAAAAGGGGTGCGTGTGTGAACCTGGCTTAAACTGAAAAAATACAACGTTGAGATTTCCATCGCCTCAACGTCAAAAGAGCTCGGGATAACCTCAGAAGGTCCTGAGCGAGATAAGAATATGGTGCGCGTGAAACCAGGCTTATCCATTGAGATTTTCATCTCAATGGCAACAAAAGGGGGTGCGAGTGTGAACCCGGCTTAAACTAAAAAAGACAACGTTGAGATTTCTATCGCCTCAATGTCAAAAGAACCCGGGAAAACCTTGAAGGGTCCCAGGCGAGAGAAGAATATGGTGAGGGTAAAACCCGGCTTATCCATTGAGATTTCCATATTTATGGCAAAAAAAAGGGGTGCGGGTGTGAACCCGGCTTAAACTTAAAAAGACAACGTTGAGATTTTCATCGTCTCAATGTCAAAAGAGCTCGAGACAACCTCAGAGGGTCCCGAGCGTGAAAAGAATATGGTTCACGTGACACCTGGATTATCCATTAAGATTCCCATCTCAATGGAAACAAAGGAGTGTGCGGGTGTGAACACGGCTTAAACTAAAAAAGACAACGTTGAGATTTCCATCGCCTCAACGTCAAAAGAACTCGGGACAACCTCGGAGGGTCCCGAGCGAGAGATGAATATGGTGTGCATGAAACCCAAAATATTCATTGAGATTTCAATCCAATGGCAACAAATGGGGTGCGCGTGTGAACCTGGCTTAAATTGAAAAAAGATAATGTTGAGATTTCCATCGCCTCAACATCAAAGGAAGACGGGACAACCTCGAAGGGTCCCGGGCAAGAGAATAATATGGTGTAGGTGAAACCTAGCTTATCCATTGAAATTTCCATCTCAGTAGTAGAAAAGGGGTGCGTGTGTGAACCCGTCTTAAACTGAAAAAAATACAATATTGAGATTTTTATTGCCTCAACGTCAAAAGAGCTCGGGACAACCTCAGAAGATCCTGAGCAAGAGAAGAATATGGTGCGCGTGAAACCCGGCTTATCCATTGAGATTTCCATCTCAATGGCAACAAAAGGGGTGCGGG
Source organism: Aequorea victoria (assembly GCA_032361285.1). Taxonomy (NCBI): domain Eukaryota; kingdom Metazoa; phylum Cnidaria; class Hydrozoa; order Leptothecata; family Aequoreidae; genus Aequorea; species Aequorea victoria. The sequence goes on along the minus strand of JAUTBS010393825.1, from coordinate 3,335 downwards.
TGTGAGCCCAACTTAAACTAAAAAAGACAACATTGAGATTTCCATCACCTCAATGTTAAAAGAACTCGTCACAACTTCAGAGGGTCTCGGGCTAGAGAAGAATATGGTGCGGGTGAAACCCGACTTATCCATTGAGATTTCAATCTCAATGGAAAAAAATCAGGGTGTGGGCGTGAACCCAACTTAAACTGAAAAAGATAACGTTGAGATTTCCATTGCCTCAAAGTCAAAGAAACTCGGGACAACCTCGGAGGATCTCGGGCGAAAGAAGAATATAGTGCGGGTGAAACCTGGCTTATCCATTGAGATTTCCATCTCAATGGCAACAAAGGGGGATGCGGGTTTGAACCCGACTTAAACTAAATAAGACAACATTGAGATTTCCATCGCCTCAATGTCAAAGGAACTCGGGACAACCTCGGAGGGTCCCGAGCGAGAGAAAAATATGGTGCAGGTGAAACCCGACTTATCTATTAAGATTTCCATCTCAATGGAAACAAAGGGGGATGCGGGTGTGAACCCGACTTAAACTGAAAAAAACACCGTTGAGATTTCCATCACCTCAACTTCAAAGGAACTTGGGACAATCTAGGAGGGTCCCATGCGAGGGAAGATTATGGTGCGGGTGAAACCTGGATTATCCAGTGAGATTTCCATCTCAATGAAAACAAATGGAGGTGCGGGTGTGAACCCGGCATAAATTGAAAAATATAACGTTTAGATTTTCATTGCCTCAACATCAAAGGAACTTGGGACAACCTCGGAGGGTCCCAGGCGAGAGAAGAATATGGTGCAGGTGAAACCCGAGTTATCTATTGAGATTTACATCTCAATGGCAATAAAGTGGGGTGCGGGTGTGAACCCGGCTTAAACTGAAAGGATAATTTTGAGATTCCTATCGCCTCAACGTGAAAGGAACTTAGGACAACCTTGGAAGGTCCCGGGCGAGAGGATAATATAGTGCGGGTGAAACCCGACTCAAAACAAAAGAAGAGGTCAGGGCCTCGGCCCAATGACGTCAAAGCTCGGGATAAACTTAGAGGGTCTCGAGAGAGAGAAAAAGAAGCTCGGGTGATGAAACCTGGCTCAAAATAAAAGAAAATGGTCAGGCATTAGCCCAACGTCGTAAAATCTCGGGACAACCTCGGAGGGTTATGGGAGAAAAAAACTGGCTCTGGTGATAAAATTCGACTTAAAGCAAAAGGTAAAATCTACACTAATCAATCATAAGTAAACAATAAAAAAACACATAACCTTACAAGGTTATTGTTGTAAAGGGAAAGTTCTAAGCAGCTAGACGCAATAAAAAAATGAGGCTGGTGCTCCAATAACCAGGTACCTTCTCAATAGAGTGAAGAATATACCTCACATGCCAGGTATGTGCAAGGCATTGTCAAACGGTACGCAATAACCTTTTTTCCGTATTAAAAGGGGCATACGGCCAGAAGGCTTGCCTACTTCCCCCACATAGCCCCGAGATAGTAAACCGCTGGGGTAAATGGTAGGCTAAGCAGTTGGCTTATTTTATTTTCTCCTTTCTTATTTTATTTTAGAAAAGTAACCATGAAGAATGAAAGAAATGAGATAGAAACTGATGCAATGAAATGTTAATACTAATGAAAAACTTAAGACAAGAACATTAAAGTATTTTTCAAGTTTAGCTCGCTTTCTTAAGTACTCCCCAGTAGAGTTGCCACTGTGAGGACCCTCTCAAAAAATGCACCACTCTCATCTTTTTAAAACAACTTATTCTTTTTAAAAACACTCTCGGTTTAATGTTTTTAAATAAGAATAGGCAAGGTTTCATATTTTTGAAAAGAGAGCCCCACAAATACGTCCGTATTAAGAGCCGCACAATTGGAGTCGACACTTGATTTTCAATGATAAACCAAGAAAATAGAAAATTTAAGGTACTAGTCCGTTGTCACCAGAGATAATAGTTTGGGAGTTACGGTACGAGAAGGGAATGTGTTAGGCACCCCTCTCGCTCGACCAAAAGATTGGCCTCTACTTGAGCACTTCTTAATTCTTGTCTTAAGTTTTTCAAAAGTAACATATATAGAATGGAGGTTGAAGAGAGGTCAAACAAAATCAATAAATAAAATAAATTCTAACCTAAAACTAAAGGTTTTATAAGCATACTTGCATTTAATTGCATGTTAAAAAGGGAAGATGACAACATATCAGTGTGCAAAAGTGAATACAGAGGTATGCTGCTAATGTAAAAAAAGGTGCAGAAACCTACTGAAAAGGCACTAGTTTTTACACAGGTGGCGCACGCCACCTTACAACCTGGCTCACGCCACTTTAGATGGCGCACGCCACTTCTGGTCTCTCTAAAAATGTCGTGCGTCACTATGGCAGAGTGAGCTCGACACTTTGAGGACCAAAAGGGGATACTATTTTGCGAAAAATAGTGTGTTTGTGTGCAAAAGTGTATTACACTTAGAAGAAAACAATGAAATATGACATCTCATATAGTATTTTCTACACATAGTATAAAACCTATATTTCATGCATCTTTATATCGAACATACGTAGATAGAGAAGCTAAAAAGTTATACGGCATACTTTCCTAAGAGAAAAAGGAAAGATGCTTAGACCGAAAATAAAAATAGGATCGGAGAGAATGAGACCAACGACCTCTTTCTCTCCTTTACCGATAAAAACTAAAGAAAAGATGATAACTTACTGGAAATCCTGGTAGAAGAATGTGTTTCGGGCAGAGGTGTGAGTGCTACCCGATAGTTTTCTCAAGTGCGGCGTGTCTTATCTTGGGGAATAGTCCGTGCAACCTCGAGTCTTCAAGATCTGGATGGTGTAGGGGAATTCAAATAGTGTATAGGTGCTAATTTGATTTTATTTCATTGATATTTTATTTAATTATGCATTCATTGCTCTCAAACCAATCCTCAAACGGTTGGGGTAGGAGTCTTATTTATAGAGGTTTGGGTGGGAAAGCTGACCAATGGTAGAAGCTTCCTCTCAAGGTGGCGCGCGACACCTTGGACATGGCTCACACCAGGGTATATGTGGCGTGCGCTGGGTTGAACTAACGCGTGCCGCCTTGGGGTAGTTTATGAAAAAGGTCACTTTAGGGGGGTAGAATGTAAAATTCATGAAAATTTAAAATTTTAAAATATATTTTATTGACGGTTTAAATAGTCAAGTGATAAAAAAATAATTTAAATTAATTAACCACGATACATATTCGCAAGAAATTAAAACTTGATTTTACCTTGATTAGATTAATAAAAGATAAAAGATTTAAATTAAGAAACAAAATAAAAATAAAAGAATAGCATAAAGGGAAGAATAAAATCAGAAGTTTAAAA
>JAUTBS010393714.1:0-10283 GCA_032361285.1 Aequorea victoria | reverse complement strand
TTTTATTTTTTGTGAAAATTAATAAATTGATAATTTTTGTGTAAAATAGTTTATTGATAATTAATTTTAAAATATTATAAAAATATTTAAAATTATTTATGAAACATCAATTAAATGTGAAATCCACTTATTTTTTCTCTATCATCTCACTTTCTCTACTCTTTTTCAACCATTAAATTAAAAAGATCTCAACCATTAAAACTTACACATAGGACAAACGTCACATCAACCCTTCTCATTTGTATTATAGATAGTAAGGCATAGACTGAGACCGTTATGTCACTACTTGCAGACTGTGAGTACTAGTGGTGGCAACTCAAATTTGAAGTAGGGAAGGCGAAAAAAACTGCTTCCTTTGAAACAAAGGTGGCGCACGCCATAATGGAAAAGGATGACATAGCGCGCGCCAGGTTCATACCAGGTTCAAGTTAAGTTCAACTCCCCCAGATTTCTTATATAAAGGGGTGCCCAACCTTCTTTTAGCAGCCATCTCTTATTCGGTAACATGACTTCTTCTACTCAAAATTCTCTCTCCTACTGGACTGATGAGTTTACCAAGGTCGAGCAAACCAATTTTATAAAAAAAAAATTGAACTTTCTTTTCCATTTGAGGGCCATGAAGATGGACTAGAACTTTCTAAAGGCATCAACTCAGCTGTGGGATCCGGTGGCTCATACTTTTAGACTCGAAGACGAAGAGCTTTGCCCGACCATTGAAGAGTTCGAAACTATGCTGCATCTCTTTCCTCGAGAGGAGATCTTGATTTCCACATCTCTTGGGAGCCCAAAGAAACTCTTAAGGGATTTATGTGGATTGAGCAGTAATGAAGCTTTCCTTGTTCTGCATTGAAGGATCCTCAAAATATCCTGTCTGGTGAATCGTTTCTGCCCTACCAGCTCTCTTTTCGATTTTCCTCTACAGTATTTCCGTCGCTATGCTTTGTGCATCTGTTTTCTGGCACATTTCCTTCTCTCCCTAGGAGATGATGATATCAACACTACCTTAGTATAGGTAGCCTCTCAAATAAAGGAGGGGAAGAATTTTGTACCATTGATCTTGGCCGAGACACTGATTGGTTTAGACGTTTTGCAATACGGTGTCTCTTTTGCTTTTTCGTGTAGTCCCTTGCTCCTCCAGGTATCTCTCAAAGCTTTCCTTTTATATTTCTCTCAATTTTTCCACTCAGCTATCATTTTTCTGCATTTTTAATTTTGTTTTCACTTAACTCTCTTTTTCTATATTTTCTCTCAAGTCTGGTTGATGTAGAAGGTAAACATTCTAGAGTATCCACTGGCTGAAGTATATACACCGAGATCTTTTCTCCAAAGAGGAGTATGCTTCCCTTGCATCACCATGGTTGAATGTCAAGATTTCTTTGATGCTCAAACTGACGAAAACATCTGTTGGCGTTGTCCCTGGTGGACTATTTCTGTAGCAATTGTTTCGACCGTGGAGCATCCCAGTGTCTTGCTTGTAGGCCTGAAGCTGACCACTTCCTATTTTCCCTCTCTCATTCTGCGCCAGCTAGGTCGTGCCCAGATGTTCCCTCCAGCGGCGGTTCTCATGACTACTTCTTCTCATTATGCTCCTTTTCTAGAGCGTTATTGATAGTTCTGGTCATCCCGGAAGATGATTGACACAGAAGATCCCTGAGCGATGCCTCTCTGATGGGTAATCCACACAGCTGGGAAGGGAAATATAAAGCGGGAAGAAGACAACGATGTAAAGAAAAGAAGACTTAATCTTGTTGTTCATGGTGCACTTCCATTATTATATTTATTTTCTTTCTCTTTTGTTTATGTTTAGAAAAAGATTTAGGATTTGGACTTTTTCCTTTTCATGTATAAACTTTTATTCGTTAAAGCTTAGTAATGAATTTTTTTCCCTTTTCTGATCTTTGATCTTCTCGCTTTGTTCGTTTGATATTTGTTTCTGTCATATAATAAAAATTAATCAAAAGATCTTAAAGAGATCTTTACATTGGAATCATAATCAGATAGTGTTTTGAAAAATAAAGTACTTGGCTATGTTGTGTTTCTCCTTTTTTTTCTAGGAGAGGTTTATTTATGTACACGTTTAGGCTGAACTTCAAACTGAAGTTGCCTATGTATTCCAAAGAAAAGGAATCAAGCCACAACGTAGTTTCGGTTTGGTTCCAACTCGTGTTTTAACACTCTCCTTTTTTTGATAACCTTATTTTGCCAAAGATCGGCCTTGCGACCTACTCTTACTTTTGCCTGGATTGTTTATTTCATTAGTTTTTTAACCCAGCAAGCCTCTCTTATTTTCATATCTCCTTTTTTTAAGGGTAGTGCTTTTTGAGTTGGTCCAAATTAGTTGGGGTATTGAAAGTATTTTCGTTCAGGCCCATAATAATAACAGCTCCTCCCATCATAATGGATTTGATTATATGGCCCAACCCAATTTGGATTGAATTTTCCTCTTGGATCAAAGATAGGCGCTCGAATTTCTTGGAGTACTAGGTCCCTTCTTTGAGATTCTGGGTTTTGACCTTTTTGTTAAATGTCCGTGCTACCCTTTTCTGATAGTCTTGAACATGAAAGAGCGCCCTTATTCTCCTTTCGTTAAACAAAAGCAAGTCCTTAGAATGATCCCTCTACCATTCTATTTCTGGTACACCGCATTCTGCTATTATTCGGAGAGAAGGAATCTCTAGTTCTACAGGTAGAACAACTTCCATCACGTATACTAGACAGTATGAGGTGACTCCTGTCGAGGATGGGATTGACGTCCTGTACCGCAAAACGGAAAACAGTATTTTTTTTGGCCAATCCTTACTAGCTTCTATTGTCCTTTGTAGGATTCTCTTAATGTTCTTATCAGCCGCTTCGAGTGCTCTATTGGTCTGCGGTCTGTACGGGAATGACTTGTGAGCAGTCATTCTATATTCTTCCAGCAAATCCAGTACTTCCCTTTGGAAGTGAGATCTATTATCTGATTTAATTTTATGATGAACACCATATCGGTAGATGATGTTATGCTTGGTGAACTTGGCCACGTGAGAAGCTTTGAGGACTGAAAAGGAAGTAGCCTTGACCCAATTTGTGAAATAGTCGACGACTACTAAGATGAATTCATGTCTATTCAAAGCTTTCGGCATGACTTTACCAATGATATCTATTCTCCAAACTGAAAATGGCCAAGGCAATGTCATACTGTATAGTTCTGATGGTGGAAGATGTAATAGATTTTGCATTTGAGCATATTTTGACGAACCTGACACAGTCCGTCTCCATTGTCATCTAGAAGTAGCCTTGTCGCAAAATTTTCTTGTCCAACATCATGCCATTCATATGAGGCCCGCACACTCTTTCGTATACTTCTTTCACGATTTCTTAACCTTTTTCGTTTGTTACAGAAAGCTTCTTCGCCCCAGATAAGCCGTTTTGTACCGCTTTCCACCACAGATGATGAATTGAGCTGCTAATCTTCTAATGGCTCTCTTATCCTTTTTCACTAGCATCTTTTGGATATTTTCCCTCCTCGATCCAGATGTTGTGGAACCAAAAAAAATCATCTCATGTTTCTCGCTCGAAGACTGCAACTTCGTATTCTCTCATGCTCCCCTGTTCAATCACTAAAGACCTCATTTTGGCTTTTGTGGGTACGTTAATCACGGAGGCAAGAGTGGAAAGAGCATCATCGAACTTATTATGAAGCTGTACATGGATGAAAATGACTTCGTCAAAACTGGGGATAAGTCGGTCGAGCTCCTAGTAGTACAGTATCAATTTCTCCTCCTTGACTTTCATTTTCCGCTTCTGCTCTCCTCTGGGAGGGGTTTTTTATAGAGAAAGAGGTGAGTCGAGGGTAGCCCCCCACTTGACCGATTTCTCAGAGTTGGAGGAAGATCTCTCATCTGATGACCCTGAACAAGAAGGAGTTGCTCTCGATGTGAGATCAGCAACAAAAAAAAAAGAAGAGGAATTGGATGCCCCAGAGCTGCAGCTCCCAGATAAGCCTTAAAAAAAAAACACACAACAGACCGGACACAAACAAAAGAAAGAAGAAAAGGGCCATGATCCTATGTTTATTTTCGCCCTGCCCCGATCACTTCTAATTTCCTCACTCCCAATTCTAAGGCAGCTTTCATCGCAGCGATACACGCTTCATATTTAGCTTGATTGTTGATGACCTCAAAGTTCAGTTTATAGGTCAACGGAACATGCAAATCATCTAGAGTGAATAGTAGTATTCCATTCCCATAACCGTATTGGTTAGAGGCACCGTCAAAATACAACATCCATAGTTCGTACTCAACTTTCAACACGTCTTCATCAGAAAACTAAAAATCTGAGTCTTCTTGTCCCTCAACTAAATGATTAGCCAAGAATTCTGCTACGGCTCATCCTTTTAATGATTTTCTGATCTTATAGTGCAGTTTGAACTCGACCAATAATAGTAACCATCGAGCCAATCTTCCTGTCAGTGCAGGCTTTTCAAACATGTACTTAAGCGGGTCTATTATGAAAATCAGCACTACAGGGTATGCCAGCATGTAATGTCGCAACATATTTGATCAACAGATCGAAACCCAACAAGTTTTCTCCAGTGACGTGTATCGGGCTTCACAATCTATCATTTTCTTTCTTAGGTAGTACACAAGCTTTTCTTCTTCGTTGTCCCCTTCTTGCGCTAGCATGTAGCCCATTGCAGACTCATTCACTGATAGGTACAGGAATAACGGTTTGCCTAGTTCTGGAGGAGAAAGCACCGGAAGCTTTTGTAAGTACTCTTGGATAGATTTGAAGGCATTCTGGCAATGCTGATCCCATTGGAATTTTTATTTTTTCTAAGAAAATAGAAAAGAGGTTCATAGGTTGTAGTCAGCTTCGAGATAAAATGACTAATGAACTGAATCTTCCCAAGGAGTCCTCTACCTTCTTTCTCCATCTTTGGGGGAGGCATTTCCAGAATCGCCTTAATTTTAAAAGGATCCACCTCTATCCCTCTTTGGGTGATGATGAATCCTAACATTTTTCCTGTTGTAACTCTAAAAGCACATTTCTCTGGGTTCAGCCTCATTCGGTACCTTTGGATTCTCTCAAAGAATTTTTCTAAGGCCGGGGTATGTCCTTCACAGTCTTCGGATTCAACAATCATACCATCGACATATAATTTCACTACCTTGTGTAGCATGTTATGGAGTAATGTCATTGCAGCATGTTGAAATGTGGGTCTAATATTTTTCAAACCAAAGGGCCTAACCCGATAACAATGCATCCACCACGGCATGGTGAATGTAGTCTTTTCTCTGTCTTCTGGGGCCATGAGAATCTGGTTCTATCCTGAGAACCCATCCATAAATGATAGCAGGGCATGACCAGCAGTGTTGTCCACAAGGACATCTATGTGTGGCAAAAGAAAGACGTCTTTGGGACTTGCCTTGTTAAGATTGTGGAAGTCAATGCAAACTCTCACCCGACCATCTTTCTTTGGCACAGGGACAATGTTAGCAACCCAACTTGGGTATTCTATCACCTAAAGAATGTCGGCGTTCACTTATTTAGCAACTTCCTCCTTGATTTTGAGGGCCCAATCAAGTCTTATACATCTTAGCCTTTGTTTCACTGGTTTTTTTCCCCGGTAATTGGATGTATATAAAAGAAAAGAAAAAATATAAAATTACAAGGTGCATACCCCTGGTATTCACATCCTTAAGAACTTACAAACCACTCTTACAAACCAATCGTAGGGATTCACTCGACTTAAACAACAAAAACAAACCTCCTGCATGTCTGGCATCGTGGTAAAGGGGAATTTTGTGCTGGATGATTTCTGGTTCAATTTTGGGCATGTCTGCGTATGACCATGCGAAGACATCTTTAAATTCCTTTAATAATTTGATTAATGGATCACATTTTTTATTTGAGAGAGCAGAACCGATTTGTACCATTGGGGAATCCTTCTCAGTACCCAGGTTTATTGAAAAAATTTCTTCAATTAAGGGTTTAGCGCGCATCTCTTCTTTTTTTTTTTCAATTAAAAGTTTTATTTCTCGGGGAACGGCCACATCAAAATCATTTGAGTCAAAAATGAAACAATCAAATTGAAGTACAGAAGGGTAACTAGAATAGTTCTCCATATTATTATTATCAACAGCGAAGGTTACCGATTTTGATGTGTATTGAGATAAAATAGAAGACCGAGACACCCCAACAGGTGGGTGTTTGGTACACTCACCACTGGACTCCGAGTCTGTAGATGCAGACGAGTCTAACTCGGACTTTGACTCACTATCTGTAGCATTTAGAACATTATATTCGTAAGCCCAATTATCTATTACAACGTTACCCTCATTTGTTATTAAATTGGAACAATCGACTGGCACATCATTGCCCAACATAGCCATCTCCTCCACGCCTTCTTCTGCGTATATTAGAGCTGCTCCATCAAAGAACGACCCCAATGGAATTCCTCCAGATCCTTGATCCAGTCTTTCTTGCGCACTTTCTCTGCTATGCCCTTATCTTCTGTCTCGTCTTTCTTAGGCTTGCTATCTATCAGCTGATGTTCAAAGAATATTTCTAGGCCGGGTGTCTTCTGCTCATACCCCTCATCAATCCATGGTTCCGAAAATCCATAGAATGGAAAAGTCTCACCTTTCTTTATAAACTGCCCATTTAGAGGCCTATAGGCTAGTAGCAGAACCAGATATTCTATCTTATTTCTTTTGGCCTGTGCCTTCCTCTGTGCTTCTGCCTCTTTCTGAATGAAGTCCTCAGGTGTGGGCTTGTATCCCAGACCAAAGGTATGGCTATTGTCTTAAATGTCTATCGGTTCAATTCTACCTTGTTGACTTTTCCCAAGCTCTAGACCTGGGAAGTACCATATTTTGCCCATAATTATTATCGTATGAGGTTTTATATATAGCTTCTCTCCAGTCATCAAAGTCTGAATAACTATTGTTTAATGGAATTCAAATTTCAAACCGCTCAGGGTAAGATCTTCCTCTCCGTGCTGTATTTTGAGCAAAGGGGTGCCATCAGTGACAAGTGACTAGATGCTTGATTCACCAAAAATAGTCAGGACAGCCCTATCCCTTATCATTTTGACCTTTTGATGAAAGGGTGGAGGGAACTACTTGCACATTGGGGTCATGCAACTAAGGTCAGCCTAACAATAGATTGAAGGATGTCGGCACATCCAACACGTGAAATTCTATATCACTTTCAGTGAGCCCTGTGATTACAACAAAATTAACTACCTCCAACACATTCCTATGGGTATTACCATAGGCTTGCACCCCCTAGGTAGTAGGTGTGAAGTCTTGTTCCTTTAACCTGAGGCAGTGCACTGCTCTGAGTGGGCAGACATTCAGTGCTGACCCATTATCAATGAAAACCACAAGTACCAATTTCCCAAGGCACTTAACAGTTATATAGAGAGGCTTCTTGTATAGAGGTCCTTCGCCGAGCATATCTTTTTCTATGAAAGCAATGACATTGTTCAGCTGAGTAGGAGCAACCATTCCTACCACCTGCTTAGGAGTAGTGTCAATGGAGATGTCAGTTTTTCTTAGAGCCCTCAGCATGGCTTGCCTGTGTTTGTGGGATGCCATCAGTAGCCCCTAAATACTTTGGTTAGCCTAAATTTTCTTAAGCTATTTTAGTACAACATCATCTTCTTCTCTGGCTTCCACTACGGGCAGGTTGGCTTCACCTTTCTCCAGGTAAGCAGGTTTAAAGTGCCTTCCACTCCTCGTCAAATATTTGACCTCTTCTTCGAGATCCCATAGACCATCCCATAGATCTGTAGTAGTATTTACCTCGGATAGGTCTAATCTTTATAATCCCCATAAGTGGTCTTCTGTTGCTTTCTCTTCTCATTTGTTGGTTGTTGGGTGGTCTGTGCTGGTTTTTAGGTTTTCTTCTGGGGCTGAGCCTTGTTCTTGCTCTACCTCTTAGTGGTTTATTTCCCTCACCGCCCATGTTTTTTCATCTTTCCAACTGTCATCAGTCCCTCAGTATTCCCAAATATCATCATCAAGAATGAAAAGGTCTAGAATGCCTTCTCTATCTTCAAATGTGATATTCAGGCCGACATTCTGCATGTCTCCACTCCTTTTCCAGTTCTCGATAGTTTTAATATCAGTGGGCCCAGTTTTTGTCGCACTTCCAGCTTCCATGTTCTCATCTCTTCTTCCCGGTTTGTTTGACTCTTGGCTTTTCTCAAAGCCAGTTTGAGTCTGGCTATTAGACTATTTCTCAAGTTCTGATTCCTAGTCTTTTCTTGATCTTACTCCTAATCCTATTAATGTTCCTGATCTTATCTCTATATTTGTTCCTGTCTCTACTTCTGTCTCTGATCCTTTATCTGTTCATGTCTCTGCTCCTATTTCTATTCCTGTATTTGTTCCTATTTTCCCTGGATTCCCCTCTGATTCATTTTCTGGCTTGTCTGTGTCTTCCTATTCTACACTGTCTTTTTGTTGGGGGCTAGAGGTAGAATTGTTATCTAAAGAATGACTCTAGAAGGGGGTGAATAGGTTCTTTTAAAGTTTCACATGTTTTAAAAATAATTTAAAACAACTAAAATCAAACAAATAATATATATACAGATAATTACAAACAAGCAGAATGGAGATGAAGAGATAGAGAAAGATAACACCGTTGATTTGTAGTGGTTCGGCTATCGCAGCCTACGTCCACTCCTTAAGACCCTCTTGAGATTTTCCCACTACCGATAAGCATTTACGAGTGTAGTTTAAACCTTTTACAAAGATGCACCAAACTGCGTTCCAAAGCTTCCAAGCTTCTAGCAGTTGTGATCTTTCCCTTTGTGTGCTACACCACACACAAAGACAAGTAACGGGTGACTCACCCTTACTTTTACAGAGATTTTATAGTAGTTTGATGTAAGAACATCAATCAAATATTCTCTCAAAAGAGTATATATTACAATGAATTCTCGCAGAAGAAAAACTAGAATCAGAATGATGAAGAATGGCTGACTGAGTTTTTCCTTTAGAATGAAAGATCCGAATATTTCAATCTGTTGATCTGTGTGAATGATTTTTGAAAAATGATTTCTCTTATTATCAACGTATCAGTGTATCAATATGTTCATTTTTTATCGTGTATCAGTTGTTGTGGATGATCAAAGAACACTTCTTTAAATAACTTCGAGTGTCAGTAATGCTGTTGCAGTCAACGATCCCCAATTTGAAATTCTAAAATTATAACAGTAATATCCTTGATTCACGTAGTGATTCTTGGTGATCTAATCTTGGAATGATTTGCAATCATCTCCATAAATAAAATCGATCCTCGTTGTAGCCGTTATAATTCAAAAATCTTCAAAAATCGTGTTGGAATCACAGCTGTTCTTCGTGACATTTGCGCAAAAAATCCCTGAGATCGCTCATTTGGGTCGACTCACTTTGAGGTTGGGTCAACTTAAGGTCCTTAGAATTCGAATTCTTCACCCGTGGGTCGACTCATGATGAGCTTGTGTCGACTCACAATGATAGTGCATCAGTTTCTATAGCAAGCCTTCAGTTAGGTCGACTCACATATTCTTTAGCCTTTGAGTTGATGCTTTGGGTCGACTGGTTGCCTTGTCGTGTCAGCTCAAGCTTGCCTTAGGTCGACTCATGCTTATCTTGGGTCGACTCACACTTGCTGCAGAGATAAAGTCCTGAGAGGGATGTGTTTTGGGTCGACTCATAGGTTCTATTGGGTCGACTCATGAGTGCTGCAGAGGAAAGTCCCAAGAGCTATATGACTTGGTTCGACTCATCAACTCCTGGGTGTCAACTCATGGTCGCCTGTTGCAGAAGATACCGAGAGTATGTATGTTTGGGTCGACTCATGGATGACTTTGGGTCAACTCAAATCATAAACTTTTTCTAAAAACTTCATGTCTTGATTTGAGCTTATGCCTTGTTTGGGAGCTGATTTAATATTTTTAAATACATTACTTAGTACCTAAAACATCTCTAAGACTTGTTAAATACAAGGTCAATCCCAATCATGGGTGTTAACCGTTCATAATCATTTTAAAACCATTTGAACGTTGATTGATTTAATCACATGCATAACGAGATATTCAAAATGATCTTTATTAAGGCTTTGTTTGTTATCATTAAAATTAGTACTAGATTTATTTAACCTTGGAAATAACATGGACAAGTGTTGAACCTTCTTCCAGGCTCTGAAGCGCAACTCGACATTCTAGTGGAAGGAAAAGGCCGACCGAGCCCTAGAAGAGCTGAAGAAGTATCTGGCCGAGTCTCCCCTCTTCTCCACTCCTGTCGTGG
>JAUTBS010393603.1:0-10284 GCA_032361285.1 Aequorea victoria | reverse complement strand
TCTTCAAGAACTCAAGAAGAATAAAGAAATCTCACTAATTCATTGATATCGAAAAGATAAAAAGGAAAGCTCGGGCTACCCACTCGAAGTGGCGTGGCTTGGTACACTCCAACTCCATAAATGTGTTGATCAACCACGAATATCGAATCTTCCCATAATCCACCTGCTCCGGTATCTGGCCAAAGAAGTGGAGGAGAGCCGCCGGGCACCTCCATATGCTGGAATCAAGAGGGATAGGGTCGCTACCTACCCGAATCCCTACGATCATCACAAAATCCAAAGGCATCACAGTCACCTAAAAATAAGAGAAGTGAAAGGTGTTGGTGATGTCCCACCACCTCTCCACCAAGGTTGTCCTGAGCACTCGATCATTATGAGTGCTCATGTGTAGATGGATGAAATAATTGAAGCCCAAAGCGTCCATCAAAATCCTACTCTCTAGGGGAGGACCCGATACCACTTCAAGACACGGGAGGATCCCCCAAATCCCTGTAAATGCTCGCCAAACTTAAAAAAAAAAAAGAGAGAAAAAGAAAAAAGGAAGAAAAAAAATAAGATAAGCCAAAAAGTGAATAGAAGAACAACAAATGAAAGAGAACAACAGTGTAATAAAAACAAAAATCTAGAAAAATGCAAAATGTAGCCTAGAGATAGATACGAAAAGTCACATAAACGACAAAGATGGAAGGTCATAACCTAGAAAAATCTGAAATGTAATCTACGGACAAAAATGGAAGGTCACCACCTAGGAAAATATGAAACGTAACCTAGGGAAAAAATAGAAGGTCACCACTTAGGAAAACATGAAATGTAACCTGAGGACAAAAATGGAAGGTCACAACCTAAAAAAAGTGAAATGTAACCTAGGAACAAAAATAGAAGGTCACAACTTAAGAAAACGTGAAATGTAACGTAAGGAAAAAAATGGAAGGTCACCACTTAGGGAAATGCGCAACACAACCTAGGGACGGATATGAAAAGTCACAACAAAAAAATGCAAAATGTAGCTTAGGAACGAATATGAAAGGTCAAAATCCTAGGCATAATCCCAAGACAAAACAATTTGAATCCCAGGAGAAAAGACAAAAATCTAGACAAGGTGTGAAACAAAAGGAAATGTGATACAAATCTACGTGTTCCATTAAACCTACCATACAAAGTTTATAAGTTCTGATCCTTTTAAGGGTTCAAATTATTTTCTGAATTTTTTACCTTATCCATCTAGTGTTACGGTCCTATCCTGTGCATACATATACATCCAAATTCATTTTCAAAGTTTTTCCGGATGCAAGTGGAGCAAAAATGAGCAAAAATAAAAGGTAAAGAAAAGAGAAGAAAGAGGACATACAAGGTAATTTTCACCAAAAAGTAGGTATGCCGAATGGTCGTATATGGCCGGGTCAAAACCTCCCGGCATGTCAGCAGCCTGGACCACACAGAAGGGATCTAGGACACACGGGTTGTTCATTGTGGGCTCCTCGGCAATGTGACCTCCCATGGGCTCGCTCTCCTCCATCGCCTAAAGAGTCTCGGCAGCCGCCAGGTTGTCATCCATGGAAAAAGAAACATTACTAGCCACCTCAGTGTTCCGATCTGCTAGATTTTGTGGTACTAGAAGCATAGAGGAGGCTAGCACAAGTCGAAAGAGGCTCGTTGAAGGTTCTAGATCATCCTGGAAGGGTCTAAAACTTGAAAGAACCTTGAAAACTCTACAGTGTTTTGGAGGAGTCCAAAATGTTCCAGAATATCCTATAAGACCCAAGAAGAGCTTAAAAGGTTGGAGAAGACTTTTCCATGTCTTAGAATATTATGGAGGATTCTAGAACATGGGGGAAAAGTTTGGAAGCTTAGATATTTCTAGAGAATATTCTAGAGAGTGAATTGTAACCCTTGGATCAAGATCATCTTAGCCATCTATTGAGGATGTGGATGCCTATAAAAGGGTGGAAGGTTTCATTTGTAACATAACAAGTATTTGTATACTTGAAGTGATATAGCTCTAGTGAGATAGTGTTCAAGTTGAGTTTATCAACACTTGAGAGGAGTGAAAGCCTTGTAAAGCCTTTGTATACTCATTATTTATATAGTGAATCTTCCTTACTCCAAAAAGGTGCATCTTGCTCGAGGGTGTGAGGTAAGCCTCTGGGTTTGAGTAGGCGTGAGGCCGACACTCTAAGGCCTTGGTAAGGCTATATAAGAGAGAAATGCTAACTTAGGCATTTGAGGGTGCACAACCTAAGTGCCGCACGGGGTGCAACTAAGGCAAAAAACCTTAGCCCGTGATAGTTGTTATCAGAGCAAAGGTTGCGAGAGGGCGTAACCTTGAGGAAAGAATACATGGCTACTTCAGGCGATGAAGCAGCTTTGGGTGCAGTCCTTATAAAGAAAGACATCAAATGATGCGATTGCAACTATTGAGACATGGATAGACAAACTTGAAGAGAATGTGGCAGAGCGGCTTACTAGGCTTGAGAAGACACTAGTTGGCCATGCTATGTCTAAGACCCATGTTAGCAATTTCTACTCCTACATTGCTAGTCTAATATGCAAGGTAGAGGAACTCGAAGATAAGGTTGACTATTTCAAAAAAAATGGATGAATTCAGCCCTAACCGAAGTGGGAAAGGGTGGCCATGTCCAAATAGAGACCTTTGAGACGAGAGTGGCTAGTTTAGAGTTAGAGTTACAATTATGTAAGAAGGTGGTCGTTGCTGGTAAAGGCACCGAGTTGCATGTCTAAAAAGGAAGGTTCGCACTCCTGAACCTAAGAGTTATGATGGTGCAAGAGATGCCCGCGAGATAGATAACTTTATTTGGAGCATGGAGCGGTACTTCGACAATATCAACATCCATGATGAGAAGGTACAAATTGCCACAATGTACCTTATTGAGACGGCTATGCTGTGGTGGAGGAGATGCCACGCCAACATGGAAAAAGGATTGTGCACGATAGAAACTTGGACAGAGCTCAAAAGGGAAATAAAGAAGCACTTCTACCGTGAGAATGTTGAGTTCCTAGCCAACAGAAAACTCTAAGAACTGAGGCATGAGGCGTCATTGAGGGATTATGTAAAGGAATACCCCGCACTGCTATTAGAGATCCTCGACATGGCCAAGAGGGAGGCATTATTTGGTTTCTTAGATGGCTTAGAACCTTGGGTTGCATGGGAGTTGCAGAGTTGAGGGGTGAAAGACCTTGTGACCACATTGGCAGAAGCAGATAAGTTTAAAGACTTCAAAGCATTAGGAAAGCTTAGGGGAGGAAGAAGGGATAACCATGCAAAGGGTGGGGTATCCGAGCATCCAAAGAAGATCAGTAGTGGAAGATCGTCCCCAACAGCCACAGAAGACGAGCATAGTAAGGCCAAATTCCAAAAGGAGAATGACAAATAGAACAAAGGATGGTGCACCACAAAGAAGCATCAAGCTGGGGAAAAGGGAGTACAAACCTTCCTATGCAATGGACGACACTTGGTGAGAAATTATCCACAAAGGAAGACGCTCCATGCCATACAAAGGAAGTCGTATAAGGGCTCTGATAGTGAAGGTGCTTCAGAGGAGGAAGCACAGTTTGGAAGTGTTCAACTTCTTGGGTCAATCACCAAGAATAATGAGAAGAAGCAAGAGATAAGAAGCATAAAAAAGAAAGATGTGTTATATAAAGCGGTGAGAGTGAATGGAGTGCCCTCTGATGCATTAATTAATAGTGGAGCTACCCACAACTTTGTCAGTGTCAAGAAAGCAAAGAGGCTAGGTTTAAAGCTGAAGCAAGACAAGGGTTGGTCAAAGGGAGTAAATAAAAAAGCCAAGCCAATCCATGAAGTTGTGAGGAGTGCTGACATATCCATTGCGAGCTGGTCTGGATAGGTAGAGTTCTTAGTATTCGAGTTGGATGATCATGCCATGATATTAGGAATGGATTTCATATAGAAGATCAACACAATATCTATTCTATACATGGCAATGATGCTCTTACTATTAGGAGAGATGCCATGCATCGTCCTATTGGTGGTGAGGACTTAGCTAGTCAAGAAAAAGTCACTTGCAGCTATGCAAAAGAGGAAACATCATCGTGATGGCAAGGATGTGGATGAGACTTCATCAAACTCTTGCCACTTGAAAGGATGGAGGTCCTACAACGAGGTGGTACGCAGAATTACCATGGCGTGATGAGGATGTCACAAGAATGGGCGAGAGTGTCATGGTCTGCTAGCTTTTATGGCACTAGAAGCATGGAGAAGGCTAGCACAAGTCGAAAGAGGCTCGTTGAAGGTTCTAGATTATCTTGGAAGGGTCCAGAACTTGGAAGAACCATGAAGACTTCAGAGTGTTCCGGAGGAGTCTGGAATGTTCCAAAATATCATGGAAGACCCAAGAAGACCTTAAAAGGTTGGAGAAGACTTTGTCATGTCCCAGAATATTATGGAGGATTCTAGAACATGTGGGAAAAGTTTGGAAGCTTAAATATTTCTAAAAAATATTCTAGAGAGTAAATTGTAACCCTTGGATCAAGATGGTCCTAGCCATCTATTGAGGAGGTGGATGCTTATAAAAGGGTGGAAGGTTTCATTTGTAACACAATAAGTATTTGGATACTTAAAGTGAGAGAGTGTTAAAGTTTGAGCTTGTCAACACTTGAGAGGAGTGAAATCCTTGTAAAGCCTTTGTATACTCATTCTTTATATAGTAAAGCTTCCTTACTCCAAAATCTGCATCTTGTTTGAGGGTGTGAGGTAAGCCTTTGGGTTTGAGTATGTGTGAGGCCGACACTCCAAGGCCTTAGTAAGGGTGTTCAAGAGAGAAAGACTGACTTAGGCATTTGAGGGTGCATTGCCTAAGTGCCACAAAGGGCATAAGTAAAGCAAAAAATCTTGGCCCATGACATCAGGCTCGTGCGAATGGCTCAGATGTGAGTCACTGGGGCCTATAAATGAGCCCAAGTTGTCCAAAAAATAGTCCTTGGGTATGGATACATCGATGAGGGGGCCGCCACATCGATGGTCGGGGCTATCATGACCCATGCTAGCTCCCTCGTGGCTCATCCCACTATAGCTCTAGGTTCTTTTGACGCCATTAGAGAGAAGAAAGAGAGAGATATGGATGAAAGGTGAGAGATGAGAGTCGAGAGAGCGAGAAAGTGGAAAGAAAGAGTTATGAAATATTCGAAAGAGCCGATGCGCACTTAACTCAGGCCATCCAACCCTTCGGCTGCCACCTGCAACCTATCGTGCGCCACCTTGTTTTGGGGGCATGCCATGTTGACCTGGCACGCACCATATTGGGAAAAGTGCATGCCACCTGGAGGTAGCGCGCGCCACTTTGAACCAAGAGAAACGCCAGGTAGGCAAATCATCACCTAGCGCATGTAACGTTGAATGAAGAAAATGCCAGGTAGGCCAATCATCACCTAGCGCACGCCACGTTGAACCAAGAAAATGCCAGGTAGGCCAATCATCACCTCGTGGGAGCCACGTGTCCGTTCTCCCAATTTCCTAATTTATGTGTTCATGTGTTAATTCTCAAAATTCGGGGTCAATTTCCAATAAAAATGAATAAAAGAAAATCATCATAAAAAATCATCTTCTCAGCTTTCAACGCATACGTCAAGTTTCATCTCGCGGTCTAGGATATATCTCCTTTCCAGTCCTTCTCATGACCTAAAACTGAGTAAATTAGTCCGTTCATGACCTTAAAACTGATTTTTATCCTTTTAGTCTTTCTAATGACCTAAAACTGAATAAATCGGTCCATTCACGACCTTAAAACTAAAATTTATCATTTTGATCATTCCCATGACCAAAAACTGAGTAAATCGGTCTGTTCATAACCTTAAAACTGATGTTTATCCTTTCGGTCTTTCTCATGATCTAAAATTGAGTAAATTTGTCCGTTCACGACCTTAAAACTGATCTTTGTCATTTTAGTCCTTCTCATGACCCAATACTGAGTAAATCGGTCCGTTCACGACCTTAAAACTGATATTTATCATTTCGGCCCTTCTCATGACCTAAAACTGAGTAAATCAGTCTGTTCACGACCTTAAAGCTGATCTTTATCCCCTTGGTCCATCTCATGACCTAAAATTGAGTAAATTGATCCGTTCACGACCTTAAAATTGATCTTTATCCTTTTTCGTCCTTGTCAGCATGATCCTAAACTGATTTTAGGCGGTCCTGGAAGACCTTCAATTAATTCTCCGATCCTTGTCAGCATGACCCTAAACTGAGTTTAAACGGTCTCGTCAGACCTTAAACTAATCACCCAGTCCTTGTTAGTATGACCCTAAACTGACTCTAGGCGGTCCCGTAAGAGTTTAAATTGATCCCTCGATTTTTGTCAGCATGACCCTAAACTAACTCTAGACGGTCCCGCAAGACCTTAAATTGATTCTCCCGGTCCTTGTGAGCATAACCCTAAACTGACTCTAGGCGATCCCGCAAAACCTTAAATTAATTCACTCGCTGTTAGCAAGACCCTAAACTGAGTTTAGGCGGTCCTAAAAGACCTTAAATTAATTTTTCTGATCGTTGTCAACATGATCCTACACTGTCTCAAGGCGGTCCCGTAAGACCTTAAATTAATTCCCCAGTCCTTGTCAGCATGACCCTAACTGACTCTAGGCGGTCCCACAGGACCTTAAATTGATTTCCCCCCGTCCTTGTCAGCATGACCCTAAATTGACTCTAGATTATCCTGCATGACCTTAAATTTATTCTCCCGATCCTTGTTAGCATGACCCTAAACTAACTCTAGGTAGTCCCGCAAGACCTTAAATTCAGCCCTTGGTCCTTCACGACCATAAACTGACCTTGTTTTGTTTTTGGTCCCTGTGACCTTAAATTTCTTGCTTGGTTTTGTAGGGTAACCATTAGAAGCTTAACCTTATTTTTTTTGCATCTTTTGCATTGTCCTAAGAACTACGCTAGTGTGATCCCTTGAAATGGGGGTACGTAGGCAGCTTGATGAATTCAAGTACGACCATACTTTTCATGCTTTGTCTTGTTTTTCCAGCCAAGGAATGACTTAGTCAAAGAGAATGTCTATAGGACTCTGATACTCACTCAACACACGCATTGCGATGAGAGTTCTCTCAAAGAAGAAAACTGTAAACACTCTAATTTTGACTAAATCACGAATTAGGCTTATCTGGTATGTCACCAATGATGACTACATGCACAAATTTGCGTCAAAAGGAACTCTGTACGACCATAAGAGTCAAGAAAATAGCCCAATACACTCTAAAACACCTAAAAACATCCAAAACATCTCAAAGTACCCAAAAATACAATTGTTGCAACCATTCAACCAGGTGTGCACCACCTCCAAGTAGCGCACGCCACCTTGTTTGTACCATCGTGCTACCTTTTTGAACTAGGCACGCGCCATCACTTTTTCAAACCCTAGCCATGCCATGTCCAAAATGGTGCGCGTGGCCGGCAACCACACGCTCGCCACCTGTAACCTAGTGCATGCCACCCCCAAAGGTAGCGTACACCACCTCCTGCGGAACATTCTATTCCCTCCACGTGTCAGCATGCCATTGGGTAGCTGTCGCATGCAGAATTCTATAAATATCGGCATTCATCAGCCATTTTAAGAGGGATTTTCTCGGACGTTGACACTCTGTTGAAACACAAACCAACCGTGTACTTAGCCTATACACTCATACCCTACACACTCACCCGGGTCCTTTCTAAAGACTCAAAGATCGTGTAGAGAGCCATTGGACGGCAGAAGACGACATGACACATTGAGGGGGCGCCCGAATAGTAAGCGATCATTACTTGAGATTTTAAATTCATCTTTATTTTTAGTAAGTATCTTAATATCGCGATTCCTTCTATTCTTTTCTCCCCTTTTCGAGAAAGAAATTGTGATTATGGTTAATATTTGAATTCTATCATGTTCTTCTTATTTTCTCAATAAGGGAGGTCAATGTTTGGTTAGTTCTCCCTATTTCAATATTTGTTTCGTATCCCACATACACACACAACACTGTATATGTGGAAATAGAAACCCCTCAGGTTCTGTAACATGGTGTGTGCCACCTCAATGTGGCGCGAGCCATGTCACAATGTGCACACCACGTTGGACATGGCGCGAGCCATTTTGGCACTGAAACTTACTTAGTTTGTCCCACCTTGTATCTTTCTTTTCTATTTTACAAATGCATGCTATCTCTATTTTTAGTATCCTATGTTCGTTAGTTAGATTTTTCCATGTTTTCCATGATCAATACAAAAATGCATGAAATGTATGATATAATCTTAGGTTATCCTTTATAAAAGTTGCTATCTAAAATGTCATGATTCATATTTTAAAACACTCTACACACACGCACACTATTTTCATCAAAATAGTAGTTTCCTTGGTCTTCAAATGTGACGCGCGCACTCTATTATAGTGGCATGCGCCATGTGAGGGGATCCAGTAGTTGCGTGTGCCATGTCCAGGTTGATAGGTAGCGTGCACCACCTCCCTTAATCCTAGTGGTTTTCTAGTGGATATCTCATATGTTTTTCTACTACCAGCATGCCTCTCTATAGACATATCTGTATATATTGTTAAATTATTTTTGTGATGCCATTTCCCATTTTCCATGTGGTTAAATGTAAGTATGCTCAGAAAACTTTCTAAATTTAGGTTAGGTTTTATGCTTTATTGTTTGGTTTTGATTGATCTATCTTTAATCCCCATTCTATATATGTTACTTTTGAAAAGTTTAAGACAAGAACAGATAAGTGATTAGTAGAGGTCGACCTTTGGTCGAGTAAGAGGGGTGCCTAACACATTCGTTTCTCGTACCCTAGCTCCCCAACTATTATTTCTGGTGACGACGGAGTAGTACCTTGAATATTTTTTATTAGGTATGACCCGTGCCTAAAGGCACTATCAATAAAGTTTAATTTTAATTAAAATAAATTATATTTTAATATTTTAAATTATCGTCTAAAATAACTATCAACACAATTTGATTTCAATTAAAATGAACCATATTTCAACACTATAAACATAATCTCAATGAAATTCAGTATATGAGCAATATATCTTAACGATTAAATTAATAACATCACAAATTTAAATGCACTTTTAAATACAAATAGAATTAATTAAATGAAATTTTAGTTATAAATAAAAAACTTAATTATAAATTAGGGCAAAAAGTAAAAATTAAATTAAAAGTGATAAAAAAATAAATTTGAAAAAGGGCGAAAAATGAATTTAAAAATGAAAAAATAGTAAACAACACATCTTAATCATTAATTGAATATTTAAAAAACAGTAATTAAATTGACACATAAATATCACTATTAAAGTTCACATTCATTGTAATAAAGATGTTCACCTCCATTGTAATATAGATATATGAGTTTGTTTGTGTAAAGTCCATTATAATATAGATGTTCACATTCCTTATAATATAGATATGTGAGTTTATTTATGTAAAGAAAGAGAAAGTGTCACATAAAATATTTTTGTCATGAAAACTTTTTTAAAAAATTTACTAATTTTATTGTATAGATTTAGAAAATAAGTATTAAAAATTAATAAAAAATAAGTATTAAAAATTGAGAAAAACACATGATTAAAAAGAAAAGACAGCAAAAAATAATATTTGAAAAAAAAGTCTTTATTATCAAAGAGATAAAGTAAAAAATTATGAACACAATCTTAATCCCATTAAATATAATGAGATCTCAATCTTTCATTAATTAAATAAAATATAAACTATAAGTAAAAAAATTAATTATAAATTAGGATAACAAATAAAACCAAATTCAAGATTACAAAAAATAAGTTTAAAGATAGAGTAAAGAATTAATTTAAAAGGGAATAAAAAGTTGACAAAAAGTGAACAACACATCTTAATCATTGATTGAAGAAAGAGAAATAACAACCCTTGGATTGCTACATAAATGTCACTATCAATGCTCCCAGCTCTTGTAATATAGATATGTGGATTTGTTTATGTAAAGAAAAAGAAAGTGCCACAGAACATCTTTGCCATAGAAAAAATCTTTTTTAAAAAATAACTCAACTTTTATTGTATAGATTTAGAATTAATTTTAAATAATAATTATAAAAAAAATTATTAAGAAATAAGTAAATAAGTATTAAAAACACATGGTTAAAAAAATAGAGCTAAAAGTAACATTTAAAAATTAAAATCTTTATTATAAAAAAGATAAAGTAAAAATTGTAAAGACAATCTTAATCCCATTAAATATAATAAGATATCAATCTTAAAGATATTTTTAAATATAAATCTAATTAATTAAATAAA
>JAUTBS010393492.1:0-10284 GCA_032361285.1 Aequorea victoria | reverse complement strand
TCACAACATGTATCATAACATTTTTCATCACACTTTTGATAACATATTTCATTACACATCATACACTGTATCATTACATAACGCTTTTATGTATTTTATAACGCTAAACATTATTTAGGATACTCAAGTTTGTAAGCAATGATGACAAACATTTCTATAACATTCTTTATTTTATAGACTATTCCAGATTGATAATAAACTATTCATAACACTTTTCATATTACTTTTCTTAACCCAATTCATGATGCTTTTCATTATACTTTCCATTTGGTTCCGTTATCTACGGTTTACCAACGTCTCACATAAATTCAACAGTATAGGAACAACTTGTAAATATTTATTTAAGAAGTTCTTTCACAATATTTATATCGTGGTTCCCTACAGGGAAAGTTTAGATCATATCCTTTTAAGGTCAATAAATCCTTATTCAATTAGAGAATAATAATTTCTATTGCAAGTATGCACAAGTAACCCATTCATCAACAAAATAGTTCTACCATTATTTTTAAAGAAATCTATTTGGCGTCATTCAAGACATTTACTTCATCCTTCCATTAAGTTTGGGGATATGGGGAGTTTAATGAAAAATACGTAGCATGAGAGCCACTCACCTGAGGTCCATGCTAAGCTCTAAGAAAGTTTACGTCGACCTGATTATACGATATAATAATCAAGATTAATATAAGAGCTAAAAAATTAATGAAAGCTACTCAAACGGATCCTTAATCATTTTTCCTACCTCACCAAAGCCCCCAAAGTATTCAATGAATAGTGGAATGAACATGGAAGATGATGTGATGAGAGAAGAAATGATGGGACATAATTGAAATAAAAATTAAAAGAAAAATTCAAAAGTTTTGTCAAGTACCATTAAATTAAGGAATATGTCTCTCAAATAAACCAAATAAGGCCTTAAACCTATGAAAACTAGTTTATTGAGTCCAAACATGGTATTAGAAATCCTGGAGCCCAAGATTTTGTTGGGATTCAATACAACTAGAAGAACCAAGTATGCAATTGAGAATTTGATTGAAACTAAATGAGGGATAGTTTGATCAATTCACACCCAACCTTTTTGCCTATAAATAAATGCCATTTCTTTATAAAAAAAATTCATTTTCCATCTTTCCCTCTCTCCCTAGAATTTCGTTGGGCTCATGGTGGGAAGAGAAGAAGAAGAAGAAGAAGAAGGAAAGAAAGAAAGAAAGAAGAAAATGAAGAAGGAAAAAGGAAGGAAGCCTAAAGCTAAGTCCCATTTTCTTGGATTAAGGACGACAATCAAGTAAGTAATCTTTAAGATCTCTATTTCTTTCTTAAGATCATCTTCTTAAACTCATTCCTCTCTAAGATAAAATAAGAACAACCACGAAAGAACAAAACATGGAGGAACCCTAACTCAAAGAAAGGAGGACTTTCTTGAGTTATGGGAAAAATAGAAATAAATAATGTGATCTATGGAGAAGTCAAGAAGAATGAATAAAATGTTATAAAATATGATAATAATAAGTTTTAGACCCTTTCTTGCATGTGAAGAAAGAAGAAAGTTGATAGATGTAGGAGATCGTAACAGAAATGGACAAAATAGTGACAATAAAGCACATCAAGGAATCTTCGTGCTGGCCAAACAAGGCTTAACTAAACATATGTTTCAAACAGAGTTATATTATCATGTTATTAACATGTGTAATTTTTGGTTAGACCCAAAAACATGATTTAGAATCCCTATACCATTTTTGAACTTTCTGCGTCGGAGTTGCAAAAAAACAGTAAACTTTGAGGAATTTTAATTAATTCCAGACAAATCTCCTAGAGATGATCCATAAATGGAACGGAATGTATAAGGGTATAGTTCTACCCAGAAATTATAAACCGCATTTTTCGTTGGGTAGATTTTGAGTAAAATGCATTTCCCAAACAGGGACATATTTGGATAGACTCTGCCACAAGATTTTTTAGAGCTCTTTCTGATCACAATTGGTTCTTGGGTTCTACATTAAAACTGTACCTAACACCCTATTCTATTAGTTGCATAATTTAAAAAATTTCTAGAGGTAGTTTATTAGTTTTAAATGATTTTACAACAAGTGTGACAGAATCGGAAATTTGAGAAAAGTTAAGAGAAATGATGATCTAAGAGGAGTAAAGAACCTAAGCCTAAGGACTTGAGTTCTTAGCAACCTGAAATGATTATTAACACATATAAGAGTGTTATTAAGTTAATAAAATTTTATTTTGTCCTTTAGACCACGGAGGCAAGGATTTGGGTTACAGGAACCCACGAAAGAGAAGGTTTCAAACCTAAGATATTAAGTTCATCTACACAACATAGGACATTCTCATACAAATACACTTATGAGAGTGATTTGATAGAAATGCTTAGATATGTTATATAACCTAGGCATTGGTGGGGTTGCGACGGATGGAGTTGTACCGTCTCAGAGATGAACGAGGTAGGTGTCGCGTTGGTCGACAACCAGGTGAGAGTGACTAGCAATATCATAATGACTTGTATATTATGAAAATATTTTAAATACCTTTATGAACATGTTTTTCTATCATGTTTTACATATGAATTGCTCATCACGATTATGAAAGAGTTTTATGAAAGATATTGTGAGCATGTGTTGCTCGTACAAATGAAAGTTATTTTCTCTAAAAATATAGACATTATGAGTACGTGTATTTGACAATATTTTTTCTTAAAAATATATTTTATTGTCAGAAGGTGCCAAGTTATGCGGGTATCCAGCCTGTGGAGTTGCCCTTTTATGGGTGTATCACAGCCTTTATGACTTTTGTCCTTTATGGGTGTATGTTGTCTTCATGGCATTTCTCCTTTATGGGTGTATATTGCTTTCATGGTATTTTCCCTTTATGGGTGTAAGTTACACCTACCACTGGTGATTAAAGAGTGACCCTCATATTCACCACTCTAATTAAGTGAGTCGTTATTGAAGTTGCAGTACCATTGAAATTCCTGGTCGTGAGGTAGACGACTACTTGGTCACTGAAAGATATATGGATGTTTGTGTGCTAGTGAGCATGTATAATATGCTATTAGGCATTTATGAGTTGGGCTAAAGAGCCGTAAATTTAGAAATCTAATTAATATTTTCTAAACTCGATGTATAGGCCATGGGGCCAGTATGAAAGTTATTTATTAAACTTGAAAGATGGGGCGGTAAGGCCGGTATAAAAAAATTTACAAATCATTAAAGTTGGGTTGTAGGCCCTTATATTGAAAGAAGAAAGAATTTTTATAAAATCTCATTAAAGTTGGGCTAGTGAGCCAAATGATGAAAGTATATTTCTTTTGCATGAGTTACAATAACTAATATTTTATTTTCTGTACGAAAACCCTGTATGAACATTTATTATTGTTGTATACTTTTTATTATGATGCTACGTTTACTCTCCTGTAACCACTTGTGGTTGCAGATATTGTTACAAGGTAGATGGTCGGTCCACAATAGTATGGTTGAGGTCGGAAGACGAGAGATGTAAGTATGAGATTTGGAAGATGTTATCAAAAAATAATATGTTGAGAAAGAGCTATGGCTCTCATTTTTTGTATGTTGGGGATTGTGCATCCCGTATGAGTTGTATAATTATTTTGTAGTTGATGTAACTTTTATTCAAGGTTGAGAATATTATGAATAGAGTTTAGTGATGTAGAATGCATCCATAGTTTTATTGTTGAGTTTCTGATCAGGTGATCTCGTTTCGCACCACTCCGAGCAGGTAAAATATCTTTCGGAGAGTGGGTGTGACATTTTGGTATCAGAGCTCTAGGTTATATGTTCTTTAGACTCAGTTGTGTTGGGCACTGTGGTGGACCATAAGATTGTGAGTTAAGTTGTTAAGAGTAGAGTGATTATTAGGAATGTTTTGCCCTTATCTTTAGACGTCTGATTAACCAGCTTGGAGATCTGATTAGAAACACATTGGACGCGACATTAGTTCTAATTACAAGTCTAAGTTTGTTGACTGGATCGGGTAAGATAGCCCTACCGATATAAGTGAGTCTATCCGGTTCGGATGCGAGTTCTAAAGAAATAGAACTTTTGTTCCATGTATGTTGATTTGGGGTTAGGAGATGACCCGTGCGATCTAAGTAAGTTTATCAGGATGAGAAGAAAGTCGTAATGAATGAAATATTATTGTTTAGATTAGGGAGATAACCCTAATATTTTGGATGAGCTGGAGAGCTCGAGGTGAAAGTTGTAAAGTAAATGGAACTCGGTTCCAAGTGTGTAGTTAGGGTTGGAACGATAACCTTAATGGTTGTGTGAGCTTGAGAGCTCGAGAAGGAAGTTCTAAGGAAAGGAGTTTCGGTTTAAGAATGTGGATATGGTTGTAAATAGATACTCTAGTAAGCTGGGTGTATCTATTAGTTGAGTTAAAAGTTCTAATAGAATGAATTTTCATTTCAAAAGTTTAGTAGGTTGTAGAATTGGGAAGGATGTTCCCATGGGGTCAAACAAGTTTGATGAGATGAGAAGACTGGTTTAGTAACTGGATCTTAGTTCAAGATGTGCATACATGGTGTACATTTCTTGTGTTATAATAATTTTACGTTGAACATAGGTTGATATATGGACCTTGGGTCGGGTTGGATGAGCAAGTTTATCCTCATTGGAGTAAAGATATTATAACCTTGATGGTGAAAGAAAGTAAGTGGAAAGGTGGATAAAGAGTGAAAAGAAATATTCTATGTAAAATTTCTTGAAACGGAAGAGATGATCTTAGTACCAAGACTTGGTAGTGTGGCACGTAGACATTGTATATGTTTAGCACGCGTTGGTTGTTAAAAGTCTCATGATAGAGATGAGATTCTTGAAGATGGTGTTATTTTATACATATGTTTGGATAAGGAGGATTATTTTCTAAAAGTTTATGCGTAATGTTGTCACTCCATCAAAAATTTAGAATGAAGTGCGTGATGGATGAGTCGGTGGAAATAGGTAACAAGAAATATATTGAGTTGTAACGAATATAAATAGAATGTGAAGTTTAAATCGGGTAGCCAATGAGGTTTGGCACCAAGTCTAATTACCTTATGCCATGACGGTAAGGATACCAAGAGTTTTAATATGCCAAGCCCAATATCAGGATTGATTAATATCTAGAACTTGGATCATGGGATAAAGACGTATGTTAATGACACACAATTGTGAGCTTGACGGTCACCTTGAGAAGAAGTTTGATTAAGGAATATGTTGGGTTGAACTCTATGATTTACTAGAAGGAGAATAAAAGTTTAATCATGGTTGGGTATGATAGTTATGTTAAACGTTGTGTGAGATAAGGGATTGAAAAACTCAAGTTAATGACTGATGCAACTTTGATAGCATCTTTAATGATAAAAGGCTTCAGTTAAAGGTGAACATATATCATAAATGATCACGAACCTGACACGCACCTTGGTTAGACGCTTGAGAGAACTCCTATTTTACCCAGTGAAGAATACGTTGAGTTGTTTTTCCTTGAATTGTTTAAAGATGGGTAAATGTTATGTCATTGGAAATGACTATACAAAACCGTAGTAAGTGACGAACATCGATATAGACTATGAAGTACTTTTATAAATGATTTTCATTTTCAGATATTAAGGATCCGAGAAACTAAATTATGAGATTAAAGTTTGCTATGCATGGTGAAAGAAAACATCTAACAAAAATGTGCATTTAATATGAGAAGTAAATGGAAAAAACAAAGAGATGTCATTGTCATGAGAACTTGGATTCTACAAATAATGTAATTATGAAAGACGAGGTCACCCTCAAGTTGGAGATAGCAATCTCCGGATGGTTGTGATTTCGAACCTTAGTTAAGGATATGAAACATAGAATGGGAAGTTATTAACTATGAACAAGAGGCCAAATTTTCAGAGCCATTAAGTGGGATTAAATTAATTACACTTTGATAAGTAATATTAGTCTTGAGAAGATGGTAAGTTGGTTAAGTGCTGTGCGGGAATGAACTAGTAAGTAAGAAGGAAGGACGAAGGATCATGTAAGATCACTTCACAAAGTAAGAAGCGAGAAGAAAAAAGTGAAATGATTTTTGCAGAAGAAGTAGAGATCGGCCCTTATAAGAGTACGAGATGTGTGACATTTTCCTAAACACCCCTACGGAGGTGGGTGGCTTTAACACTTAGATTTTCATATCAGAAAAAGATTATAACCTGTTGGGAACTTCTCTTGATAAGGGAAGATTAGAAATGTTGCTGAGAATGGGAACTAAGTGTCTAAGAAATTAGACCATAGTTATGCTACCGATGGAGTTCAGTTATTGGGTGATGCTGAGATGACAGGCGGGATCTGCAGGATGCTAGTAAGGGTACGTGCACCTTAGCATGGTGGTCGTAAGAAACCTAGCATAGTTCATTGGAAATCGAAGTAGGTTAAAACATTGATCGACAGTTCTAATTGAGCTCCTGATTGTTGGATCATTGAAAACATACCCTAAGGAGTCTGAGAGAATGATTGAAAGATTAAAAAGAGTGAACATTTGATTAAGAAGAATGGTAAACACAAAGGAGAGTGGAAAAGAGATAAGATCTTGAAAACCTAAAGATAAACGCCGCCGCCCTACAATGGCTTCGTTCGCCTCACAAAGGGAATCCTTGAGATAGATAGGAAGATAGTTTGTGGAAATGGTGATCTTAGAACTAAGTAACCATGTTTGGTCAACACTAGCGTTGACTGGGTTTAGTGTAACAATAACCAATGAGTGAGTTTTTGTCACACATAAATGTGAGATGAGATTTTGAAGGTGTGCCTTGCATTGGAAAGTGGCACTGTTGTTCATAGAACAACCTTGTGAAGGTGCATTAAGGAGATCAGAGAATGAAATGCGAATAGATGGAATAAGAACTACTTATGTTCTTTCAACCACGATGATTGAAAATCCCAAAGAAATTGGGAGGAACGAGTACGAGTTTACGTACAAGCCGGAAGGGAAAGATGGAAACAAATATTATATCGATAAATTATGTTGACGATTATAAGATATAGTCACAAGATGCGTGATGAAGAAGATGATTGTAATTTTGGGTAAGTCTCAGCCATGGAATCTGGAATGCACTAGAGAGGCGAGACGACGTCATACAAAAAGAAAAGAAGTTTGTTTTCAATCAACTAAAAACTTCGAATAAGTAATTTCCACATTGTGAGCCTATTCGAGAAGAGCAGGTAAGGAGTTAAGAGAAAGATGAGATAAGTTTAAAATTAAATGAAGGGTTGTTGAATAACCATTACAAACGGATTAGCCGCGCAATGAATTTAATGTCGCCATATTTTGAATGGGCAACATAGGTGGTGGAATTATGAAATTATAGGGTCTACGAAAAGGGACAAAATTAAATTCTAGAAACTATGTGGGATGGATAAGGAGAATGTATGGAAAGAACAAGTATGAGTTATAGAGTTGAGATGAAAAATTTGGAGAAATGAAAAGATAAGGCGTTGAAGTAGTTTCCCTAACTAGCTTTGGGAACGATAAAATTCTAGAACGAAATTTCTTTAAGAACGGAAGAATGTAACAACCCATAACTTTTAAGAATCCAAATTACATTCTATTATGAATTAAGAAGAAGTCTTGCAAGTGATCTTTCTTAAGAATCAAGCTGAGGCGCATGACATGTAACCTAAGTATAGGATTCATTTAGAAGCCTAAGTGGATGATTCAAAAAGGCTTAAGAAGAGAACTCAAGTAGCTCTTAAATAAGCTTATAGGCTTTGGTTCAAGTGATGAACAAAGGGTTAAGAACAATTGAATGGAAGTCGAGTAAAACGACGCAAGGCGCAGAAGTGAATTTTGGCGCAACTTTTAACATAGACCAAAACACAAAAATTAAAATAGGCCAAGTGATGTAACACTTATGGAAGCATGAGATAATTCCCAAAACATTATGAGAATTTAGAATATGGGCCAAACAAACATGATTAAGCCCAATTAAAGTAAGGCTTAAAGATAGAAAGGATAAAACAAGCTTAATGAAGTCTAATCTTGATTAATGCCCAAAAGATGATTTTTTTGGGATTATGGGCCAAACTAATTTGTAAGCCCAAAATATAAATATAAATAGGCATAATTATTTAATTCGGGTCCAATGGGAATTAATTCTTAAGCCCAAAACAAGAAAGGCTCAAAGACTTGAATTTTGGACCAAAAGCTTAAAACTGGCCCAAAATCCATTTTAATTCTCATGAATTAATTAATTAATTAATGAAATAATTAATTAGAGCATTCTAGAAACCCCTAGGCCAAAACCCCCTTGGAGAGGGGGATGATGTGATAAGTTTTGGGAGAAAAAGAAAAATAAAGAAAATATGAAATAACCTTTGTTAGAAAAATGGTTTTTCCTACTTTACCAAAGCCCCCAAGTCTTCAATGAATAGTGGAATGCACATGGAAGAAGATGTGATGAGAGAAGAAATGATGGAACATAATTGAAATAAAAATTAAAAGAAAAATCCAAAAGTTTTGTCAGCTACCATTAAATTAGGGAATATGTTTCCCAAATAAATCAAACAAGACCTTAAGCCTATGAAAACTAATTTATTGTGTCCAAACATGGTATTAGAAATCTTGAAGCCCAAGATTTGGTTGGGATTCCATCAAACTAGACCAACCAAGTATGCAATTGACAATTTGATTAGAACTCAATGAGGGGTAGTTTGGTCATTTCACACCCAATCTTTTTGCCTATAAAAAAGTCCATTTCTCTACAAAAAATTCATTTACCATCTTCCTCTCTCTCTCTAAAATTTCGTTGGGCCCATGGTGAGAAGAACAAGAAGAAGAAGAAGAAAGAAGAAGGAAGGAAAGAAAGAAAGAAAGAAAGAAGAAAAGGAAGAAGGAAAAAGGAAGGAAGCCTAAAGCTAAGTTCTATTTTCTTGGAGCAAGGAAAACGACCAAGTAAGTGATCTTCAAGATCTCTATTTCTTTCTTAAGATCACCTTCTTAAACTCATCCCTCTCTAAGATAAAAGAAGAATAACCATGAAAGAACAAATTATGGAAGAACCCTAACTCAAAGAAATGAGGACTTTGTTGAGTTGTGGGAAAAATAGAAATAAATAATGAAACCTATGGAGAAGTCAATAAAAATGACTAAAATGTTATATAAGATAATAATAATAAGTTTTGAACCCTTTCTTGAAAAGTTAAGAAATATGACTAAAATGTTATATAAGATCATAATAATAAGTTTTGAACCCTTTTTTGCATGTACAAGAAAGAATAAAGTTGATAGATGTAGGAGATCCTAAGAGAAATGGATAAAATAGTGACAATAAAGAACATCAATAAATTTTTGTGCTATCCAAACACGGCTTAAATAAATATCTATTTCAACGAGAGTTATATTAGCATGTTATTAACGTGTGCGATTTTTGGTTGGACCCAAAAACATGATTTAGAATTCCTATGCCATTTTTGAACTTTCTGCGTTGGAGTTGCAGAAAAACAGTCAACTTTGAGGAATTTTAATTTATTCCAAACAAATCTCCTAGAGCTCAGCCACATATGAAAATAAAGGTATAAGGGTCTAGTTTTATCCAAAAATTATAAACTACATTGTTTGTTGGTTATAATTTGAGTAAAATGGATTCTCCCAAACAGGGACATTTTTGGACAGACTCTGTCACAAGATTTATTAGAGCCATTTATGGTCATAATTGGGTCTCGGGTTCCACATTTAAACTGTATCTAACACCCTATTCTATCCTCTGTACAATTTACAGAATTTTTAGAGGTGTTGTAATATTTCTAAATGATTTTAAAACAAGTCGGATAGAATCTAGAATTTGAGAAAACTTAAGAAAAATGATGATCTATGAGGAGTAAAGAACCTAAGCCTAAGGACTTGAGTTTTTAGCAAACGCAAATGATTATTAACACATATAAGTGTGTTATTAAGTTAATAAATTTTATTTGGTCCTTTAGACCATAGAGGCAAGGGTTTGGGTTATAGAAACCCATGAAGGAGAAGGTTTCAAACCTAAGATATCAAAGCCGAGAAAGAGATTTCCGAACCAAATATTTGTACACTTAAATACATACACAGTGTTGTCCCAGATATCAACCCAAAGGGGGGGTCAATGGGTTGATTGGCAAAAATTAAACCAAATAAAAAACTTTTTGAAACACAAGACAAGCTAATCTTTAATGACAATTTAAGCAACAATATGAAGTATAAAAGAGTAAGAGATAGAAGATACTCTACAGCGATTTATAGTGGTTCGGTCCTTCAGACCTACGTCCACTCCCCAAATGC
>JAUTBS010393381.1:0-10285 GCA_032361285.1 Aequorea victoria | reverse complement strand
GTTGTTGCTTTTGATTGGTGAGCACGTGAACTTTAGCTCACCCCCACACAGATTGATGTTTTTGGCAGATTTTGAAGTCAATGCGATGTTCTGGTGCTGTCCACTGTGGTTTTAGACTTTAGGGAAGGTAGTAGGGTAGTAGGGTCTTGGAAAACATTTCTTTTGTTTATGTTATTTTGAGAATGTAATTAATAGTGTAATGTTGTTAAGGTAGCATGCCTCTTATGTAAGTTTTGGATGTTATGATGGGCCCAGGAATGAAGTCCTTTTGTTAAGAAAAAAAAATATGTTCGAAATGTTGTGTATGATGTTAAGCGCGATGGGTTGAGTACTCATTCTCAGGTTCTGTGCCCGGTGGTCGGGGCGGGGCTTGACACTTACCGTATATCCCAGAAGATGAGTAAAGTTTTGAGCAGTTTCGCAGCTTCTTCCTCATGTACATCGCGTCCCCAGGAGGCGCCTTCCACGCGGTCTTCTATCCTTTGGAGTCCTTTCGAAGCAAAGGATTCTAAAGTTTTGGATAGTTCAAAGTGAAGTTTCAAGAATTAGCTTATGCTTAAGATTAATAATTTGGCAGGGGTTCGGGTTGTATACGGGTTGGGATTTGGTTTTGCAGAGGTTTAATACACAGAGAGCTCTCTTAATTGGCTTGAAGGGGTCTTATTTATAGAGAAGGGACGAGGAAGCTGGCTTGGAGCCGAAGTTTCCTCTCAAGGTGGCGTGCGCCATGTGGAAGGGAGTGTGCGCCACTTTGAGGTGGTGCGCGCTAGGGGTTAAAATGGCTTGGGGCTCTGACATGGCTTGGCTAGTGGCATAGAAAGTTTATGGGGCAGCGCTAGGTTAGAGGAAAGTGACTTGAGTTTTGAAGTGGCGTGTGGTTGTTTGGATGGAAGTGGCGTGCACCACTTAGAAGTAGCGCAACGTTGGGTTGGGCTGCACTAAGGAGTGTTTTTGGTATTCTGGGTGTTTTGGGATGTTTTGGGATGCATTGGAGTACTCATTGGACTCTTAGACTTGCACGGAATCTCTATCGACGCGGCTAATGTATACATTCATTATCGAAAAGCTTGCAGAACTGGCCGATGTTCAGTTTAGTCAAAATTGGGGTGTCTACAGTTGTCCCTCTTTGACAAAACTCTCGTCGTATTGCGTGGGTGAGTGAATATCAAATAACCATAAACAGTCTCTTTTGATTAAACTGTTCATCAGGCAAGAAAAATAAATAAATAAAAGAAAAATCTATCATTTTAAGGTCATGAGTGGACCACGAGAGAATCAATTTATAGTCGTGCCGGACTACGTGCATCAATTTATAGTCGTGCCAGACTGTGAACATAGTTTAAGGTCACGTGGGACCGTTTATTTTGTTTAAAGTCATGCTGGATCGCGTGCGTAGTTTAAGATCATATGGAACTGTTTATTCAGTTTAAAATCATGATGAACCACGTGTGTAGTTTAAGGTCATGCGGGACCCAATGTATTCAGTTTAAGGACATGAGACAGACTGGTTTATTCGATTTTGGATCGTGGGACAGACCCAAAAGCTCTCAGTTTTAGGTCGTGAGACGGACCCAAATCACTCAGTTTAAGGTCGTGAGACGGACATTCTCTAGAATCCTGGGGTGTGAGAATGAAGCTCGGCATGTAAGGAAGATAGAACGATCAAGGATGATTTTAAAAGTTTCAAAAACTATCGGAGATGGACCTCGATTTTGGAATTTTAATTTTGAAATTGATAAATTTTGACGAACAGGAGGTGGATACGTGGCGGGAGCCACGTGTCTCAGAGGTAGGTGACGTGGCGCCACATGGACATGGCACGCGATGAGAGAAGTGGCCCGCACCAGATGATGATTGCGTTTCCCAACGCACGAGGAGTGAAGTGGTGTGGCGCTACGTGAGGAGAAGGTAAGTGGCGCGCGCCAGGTATACCGAGAGTCCGAAACTTTTTCAAATTCGGCCAGTGGTTCATTTGGTCGTAGGCGAACCTCTACTATCTCCGCTCTCTCTATTCTCTCTACTCTCTCGACTCTCTCTACTTTATTAAAATGGCGAGCAATGAAGATCAGATGGCTGGCGGCATGGGTCACGAGGTGGACCCCGCTCTTGTAGTTCCGGCGGCAGCAGTCCTGGTGGTCCTGGATCGGTCCAGTGGGACCCAGAGCACTGAGTCCTTCTTCAGGGGTCTCGGCTCACTTGGAGGGCTCAGCGGCTCTCTCGAGCTATTTCCAACAGGCCTCCATGCGATCCACTGCTATGGACGGTTTGCTGGATGCTGTCGACACTGCTCGGGCTATGGAGGAGGGTGGACCTTCCGAGCGCCACACTGAGGAGCCAGCGGTGGACAACCCTTAGGTCCCAGATCCTTTCTGCGGGGTTCTCGCTAGGAAGATGCCTGGGGGGTTTCGACCAGGCGAGGTATGACCCTTCGTCTTATTCTTGGGAGTTTCTGTCGGCTTCCCGCTTCTACTACATCGACTCTAGTACGGAGCCGGATCAGCTTCTTCGATCTTCGAGTTTCCATCCCTCGGTGTCGAACCATCCGGTATGTCTTATTCCTTTTCTATTTTATTTCTGTTTAATTAAACCAAATGAAAGCTAAAAAACTTAAAAAGAATCATGGACTTAGATATATGCACAGGTTTAGCCCAAAGCGTTTGGATGGATAGTTTCTCATAATATAATACCAAACAACTTGAACCCCTAAAATTAAAAGAGATTTGAACTTAGAAATATTGTATGCCTAGGATGAACCCCGTATTTCTTTAATTTTATTTTTTTGTATGTGTATGTTTTTGGTTTTCTGCCGTTTGGCTGTGCGTTAATGTTTCCCGCGGTGGAAAATATTTGTTTTTGTTCCTAGATTAACGTTTTTACATTTTTTGAGGGAATTTTTTTTTATTTTTCTACTATCGGGATGCGGGTTAACGCTTCTTGAGGCAATTTTTTTTTATTTTCCTAGATAAACGTTTGCACATTTTTACGAGGTTTTTGGGTATTTTAATTAATTCAGTCTTGGGCTACGTATCGATGTTTCTCGAGAAGGGCGGGACTTTCCTTTTGTCTGCCCGAACTAGGTTACGCATTGGGTCCTACGCTCGACAGCTTTCTAGACTTATCCGAATGTTACCCCAACTTGGCTGGATCTGTGCTGGTCCCGATCAACTTTAGGTTGAGTCGTACGTATTCCTGAGAGAATTAATTAACTTGCTTTTGTCCCTAGGTTAATATTTGCACATCTTCCTAGGGGTTTTGGGTATTTTAATTAACTCCATCTTGGACTACGTATCGACGTTTCTCGAGAAGGGTAGGGCTTCCTTCCAGTCTGCCCGAATTAGGTTACGCATTAGGTCCTGTGCTTGACGGCTTACTAGACTTATTTGAATGTTTCCCCAACTTGGCTGGATCTGCGCTGGTCCCGACCAACTTTAGGTTGAGTCGTATGTATTTTCGAGAGAATTAACTGACTTATTTTTGTCCCTAGATTATTATTTGCACATCTTCCTAGGGGGTTTTGGGTATTTTAATTAACTCCGTCTTGGGCTACGTATCGACGTTTCCCGAGAAGGGTGGGGCTTCCCTTCAGTCTGCCCGAACTAGGTCACACATTGGGTCCTGCGCTCTGCGTTAGTTTCAACCAACTTTAGGTGAGTCGTACGTATTCCCAAGAGAATTAATTGAATTATTTTTGTCGTCACGTACAGCGCATCCCTGAGAGGTTTTCCAAGCGGTCTTCGAGCCTTCGAAGTCCTTTAGATGCAAAGGATTCTGAAATTTTGGGTAGTTCAAAGTGAAGTTTCAGTAATTAGCTTATGCTTAAGATTATTAATTTGGCAGGGGTTCGGGTTGTATACGGGTTGTGATTTGGTTCTGCAAAGGTTTAATACACAGAGAGCTCTATTAATTGGCTTGGGGGGTCTTATTTATAGAGAATGGGCGAGGAGGCTAGCTTGGAGCCAAAGTCTCCTCTCAAGGTGGCGTGCGCCATGTGGAAGGGAGCGTGCGCCACTTTGAGGTGGAACGCGCCAGTGGTAAATATGGCTTGGTGCTCTGACATGGCTTGGCTAGTGGCATGGAAAGGTTATGGCACGGCGCTGGGTTGGAGGGAAGTGACTTGAGTTTTGAAGTGGTGTGTGGCTGTTTGGATGAAAGTGGTGTGCGCCACTTAGAGGTGGCGCAGCGCTGGGTTGGGCTGCACTAAGGGGTGTATTTTTTTTGTATTTTGGAATGTTTTGGGATGCATTGGAGTACTCTTTAGACTCTTGGACTTGCACATAAGCTCTTTCAACGCGGCTAATGTATACATTCATCTTCGGAAATCTTGCAGAACTGGCCGATGTTCGGTTTAGTCAAAATTGGGGTATCTACACTTGTCGCACTTCCTGATAAACTCTTTTGCCTCTTTCTGTACTGTAGGCCAGTAGTAGCCGACCCTTAGGATTTTTTCCTAATAAGGCTCGATCCCTTGAGTGACTGTCGCAAATCCTCTCGTGTACCTTTCTCATCACGTACTCTAACTCTTCCTTCGAGATGTACCATAGGTAAGATATCGAGAAGCCACGCTTATACAGAGTGTCATCAATAAGCACATACTTACTTGCTGTGTATCTTAGCTTTCTTGCTTCGGCTCCATCGGTCAACAGCTGGCCACTTCGTAAAAAGTTAATGATGTTTTATCCCAAGACTACACAAATCTGTGTCATGTCGACCGCTGCGCTCAGTGTCTCCTCTTGAATTGTACTCGGTTGAGTGAGGTACTCTGTCAATATTCGCTAGCCCATTTTTCCCTTAGGAGCTGAGGCCAGCCAAGAAAAGTCGTCGGCTCTCTGATTTCCATCTCTATAGACTCTTTCGATCAGAAACTTGTCGACTTTGGCCTTAAGCTCTTCTATAATGGCTTTATAGGCTTTCATCCGTTCATCTCGGGTGTCAAACTTGCCCTGTACTTAGCCGACTCAAACTGGGAGTCACTGAGGATTTTTACATGTCTTGCCTCAATTGCTAGTGCCAGTCTAAGTCCTGACTGACATAGTAGACATGCCTCTGGATTCCTGCATCTTCACGAATGAGAGATGATCTGACTGTTATTTCTGAGACTATTTAGTATAAGAAGAGTTCCTCTCCTAGCACGACTCAGGATAACAGTGGTAGAGTTTCTAGGTACACCTTGAGATCCGTGAAAGCTTTCCCGTAGCTTTCTGTCCAGTCGAATGTCTTCTTCAGGACATTGAAGAATGGTGTGCATCAGTTGGTCACCTTTGAGATGAATCGATTCAGGGCTGCCAACCGTCCGGTGAGCTTCTGCACTTCTTTTATCATCTTTGGGGACTGCATCTCCAAGACTGCTCTAACTTTCTCGGGATTAGTTTCGATTCCTCGCTTGCTGACCATAAACCCAAGGAACTTTCCTCATAACACACCGAATGCACACTTAGCCAGATTTAACTTCATGTTAAAGTTGTGCAATACTTGAAAAGTTTCCTCAGGATCTACAAGATGATCACTGGCTTTTCTGCTCTTGGTCAGCATATCATCGACGTAGACTTTGACATTCTGACCAATCTGGCATTGGTAAGTGGCCCTTGTATTCTTGAGGCCAAAAGGCATCACATTGTAACAGTAGATGCCCCAGTCAGTAATGAAAGAGGTCTTCTCTTGATCGGCCGTGTTCATGAGGATTTGATTTTGAATCTGGAGAATGCATCCATAAAGCTGAAAAGTTCATGGCCTCTGGTCGAATCCACTAACTGATCAATCCTGCGGAGAGGATAGTGATCCTTAGGTCAAGCTTTATTCAGGTTTGTGAAGTTTATGCACATCCTCATTTTATATTTGATTTCTTCACTATAACCATGTTGGCTAGCTAGTCGGGATAACAAACCTCCCAAATGAACCCTAA
Source organism: Aequorea victoria (assembly GCA_032361285.1). Lineage (NCBI taxonomy): Eukaryota > Metazoa > Cnidaria > Hydrozoa > Leptothecata > Aequoreidae > Aequorea > Aequorea victoria. Next base: position 4,386 of record JAUTBS010393381.1, on the reverse strand, counting down.
CTTTAGTCATTTGTCAACGTCAGCCGCTATGGCTTCGTTCCTTTCCTTGGCGAATATTTTTCATTTTTGTTTGACTGACTTGTGGAGTCGATCAACACACAAGTAGTGCGAGATCACATTCGGACTGATTCTTATCATATCTTCGTGTGTCCATGGAAAGATGGACTGATACTTCTCCAGAAATTGGGTCAGCTCTGCCTGGAAATCAAGGGGAAGAGCTGAGCCAATTTGGACCTCTCAGTCAGACCGACTCTTATCTATACTCACTTTGTTTAGATCCTTCACTGATTCTTTCCTTTGGACGAACTCTTCATCTATGACTTCAGCAGTGTTAAGAGTCATCGTTTCCTTCGATTTTGGCTCTTTGAGAGAGGTGACATAGCACTCCCGGGCTGTAGTTTGGTCAGCTCAGAGTTCTGTCACTCCGTGCTCAGTTGGGTACTTGATCATGAGATGGTAGGTCGATGTGACGACCCTCAGCTGATTAAGGGTTGTTCTCCCTATAATTACATTGTAGATTGAGGGGCAATCCACCACTAAAAGGTTGATCATCTTTATTGTCTGCTTGGGACTAGAGTCGGCCGTGAGAGGCAACTTAATCGACCCTAGTGGTTGAACCTTTTCTCCAGTGAATCCTACAAGAGGTGACTTCATCGGGTATAGCTTTTCTCGGCCTATGTTGAGCCGACGAAAGGCATTTAAGAATATTATGTCAGCTGAACTGCCATTATCGACCAAAATTTTGTGTACCTTGTAGTTTGCAATAACCATGGTGAAGACTAGGGGTCATCGTGAGGTTGTTGGACTCCCTGAGCATCAAGATCTGAAAAAGTTATAACCTCTTGTGTCTTGGCAGTCTTGCTTGGACGATCGTTCACATTAACCTCATGCGACCCCACGATCCTCAACCTTCTAGAATTGGTCATTCTGGATGAGCTACTTTCTCCTCCTCCATTGAACCTTCTGGAAATGACCCGAACCTCAACCTTCTAGAATTGGTCATTTTGGCCACCGCGGCTTGGGATCATCCCTGATTTGTAGCATCACCTAGTTGACGGTTGGAATTTAGGGATGGCCTCGGTCTGTCTAGTTCATCCTTTTTTCTCCAGTTGTTCTTTTCTGCTTGATCATTCTTCTTGCTTGGTTCTGAGGATCTATCCTCTCTAGAATTTATTGCGTCCTCGGCGTTCATATGCTTCTGCGCCTTGACGATGAGTTCAAGAATATTGGTCGGGAGTGCCTTTGCCAACGAGAAGAGAAATTTTATTGGCAGGAGGCTGTCTATGAATGTCGTAAGTGTCACCTTGTCGTCAATGTCATCTACCTTCAAAGCTTCGACATTGAACCGAGTCATGTAGTGACGTAAGGTCTCGGTCTTACCTTATTTGACATTGAGAAGATAAGTAGTCGACCTGAGATGACTCTGACCTCCTATAATGTGTCCAACGAAAACCTTGTTTAACTGGGTGAATGTGGTAATGGATCCACTCTTAAGTTTGCTGAACCATATACGAGCTGACCCCTTCAAAGCTGTCGGGAAGACTCAGTACATGATTTCGTCTGGGACCGCGTGAAGGTGCATGTAGGCCTTATACATTTCTAGATGGTCCAAGGGATATTTTAGCCCATCAAAGGCCTCCATTTGTGGCATCTTGAATTTAGATGGCAGGGGCTTAGCCATAACCGCTGGTGAGAATGGCAGGTCCGTCCTCTGTACCATCTCGTTTACCACCATCGCCGCTTTTATTTTCATAGCCTTCATCACATTGTAGAGCTGGTCTTTGACCTCTTTCAGCTTGGCCTCAATGGCAGCTGAGACTTCCGTTTTGTCGAGCTGATTGCCTTCATCGTGTTTCGAGGTTGGTTTCTTACCGTGGAGGTTGGTTATGCTTCCGGCCACTTCCTCGTTTCCATCCGGGTTGTCCCCCTCTCGACCTCGTCATTGTTCATTTGGTTGTATAATGGGTGATTGAGGGACGACGATAGGTTCTCCCTCGACATGGGGTGCTAAAGGAGGAAGAGGAGGCGACATAAGTTTTTCTTTCGCATCAAACCTTTGGTTAATAGCCTGATTTTGGTGAACCAAACCTTGAATCAGTTGGGTTAGATTCCTTAACTGTTGCTTGACGTTGGATTGTCACTCCCCTTGGGGGTTGTTTTGGTGGCGATTTCTTTCAGAAGCTATTGATCTGGTAGAAACCATTCAGATTGCAAACAACCGTTAGAAAGTAAGAACGATAAATTGTTTTCCACAGACGGTGCCAAATGTTGGTGCTTGAATCTGAATAGCTTCTCGAGATCGGCAATCACCTGTAAAATGTCAAAATCTAGACACCGGTGGGATGCCGATCTAAGATCCTCTGACGCTTAAGTCAACGGAGAGGCAATAATGGAGAACTATAGACTGTAAAAATGTAGTAATGTGGAGCTGTAGGACTGTATGTAAAAAGAAAGACGTACATTTGAAAAATGTAGGCAACGACTATATATAGAGAAGTAGAGGCGTGAATCCCGAAATTAGTGAGTACCGATCTCTGATTTGTCGCCCCGAACGTGATTTTTGGGATACGCGATAAGGTATGATCCCTGGTTTACTGTTGGTACAGTTACTAGAGTGATCTCGGGAGAGATTATCAGCGTTGATTGCGGAATTGCTTTCATTGATGTTGATTCGGTCGTTTTGGCTGAGTGATCGAACATATGGTATTTTTCGAACACATCTTTTCGGGTATTTTTCGAGTACTCTGTAGATTTGATCAATATACTTGGCCTGATGCCGTGTTTTTAGTCGACTGAAATTGTGGTTTTAATCAACTTTACTTTTGATTGTTTATTTACTTTTATTCACCCACTCCTCTTGAAAAAATTATTATTTATTTCTAGAGTAATACAGGTACGTTTTATTTGCATGATTATTTTTAAATAGATTGGGTTGTTGATAGGACAAAAAGAAACAAATTTTACAATAAAAGAAACTTAATGGATGGGATAGAAAAATTAATTATGAAAAGTATTATAAGCGATATTATGTTACAAATTTATTCTTATATTTAATAAGAATAAGAAAAATAATTAAAAAATAATAATTATTTTAACTGTAAATTTAGTAATAAATAGCACGGATAAGTTTAATCTAAATAATCCCACCATCCCTTTAGTATTAGTTCTCTTCTATTTAATTTCAAGTATAACTCGTCCAAATAGAATAGTTATAGAACAAAAATTGAAATAAATCAAACAACAAATTAAGGCACATATAGAACCTATGTTTTTTTTTAAATTTCTTTTCAACCAACAATCAATTAAATTTCGATATATATTTAATGATTCATAATTAGATTTTACCTAACCAACAAGAATAAGTCAATAATGTTCGTTCTAAAGTATTTTTTATTACGTCATTGGTTGAAAATACTATGTAAATTGATCCTCTACTTAATAGATTAATGAATCGTAATATAATTCATTACTAAAAATGCTTTAACTATACACAGGTGGTCAAATTTCATTCAACATTTTCTTTTTCTCTCTGTTATTTTATTTCTTACTATATTTTTCTTAAATTGACTTTATCTTATCTCTTTATTTTAACCTATTATTCTTTCTCTTAACTCTTTTTCTCTTCCAAACATGACAAATTTGTATATTTGTTATGCAAAAACTCATATATTCTCCCCCTCTCTCTTTCAACTCTTCTCAAATTTGAGCAAAAATAGAAAACGGTGAAAATTATTTTTGAGATATCTATTTAAAAGTATAAATTACCTATTAAATTATATTTGGAGTGTCTTTAGACACAAGTCATTTTCTATATAGCATGTTATCTATCACATTTTATATACATGGTTACACCTCCGATTTCAACCGTTGATGTGTAACAATACTCTTTTATCATACGGTTGAAAAAAAAATGTTGTTTTATTGAATAACCGTCATGTTTGGCTTGATTACTGGGGCCATGGATCCATCAATGTTATGAATACCGAACCGTATAAGTCGGTATTAATTCGGACAAAAATTAATACTGTAATATTTTAATTTATTTTGCTTAATACATTTAGCGGTACTAGTCATACCAATCAATATTAAACGGTGCCAAAAATTAATGAGTTGTATCGGTCTATGATTTAATCAAAAAAAAATATTCTTATTTGTTCCTTTTGTGTCTTTCTTTTCAAATTTAAGATAAAAAAGTCAGCTTAGTTGTAGACTTCTGGAATTAATTAATGGCAGCTTAATTATCATAAATAATATTTGTAAGGAATATTTGATTAATATTTATTAATTAAATATTTTCTTTTGTAAATTGCATTTGTGGCAATTAGGATTATTTCGGGTTTATGTGTCGAATCTATCATCTTGTAAAGATAGTTGTTATCAGCTGTG
>JAUTBS010393159.1:0-10289 GCA_032361285.1 Aequorea victoria | reverse complement strand
GACTGGATTAACAATACCACCCCTCCCATGGGTTTATTAATCCTCCCATTTTAAGGGATTCGTAGTCCGAACGGACTGTTAGTCCAATTCAAACTTTGTGCCCACATCACTAACAAGCCAATCTGTAAGCCTATAATGGGCATCAAACGGGGCCTAAGAGTATAACCCACTTGTTCCTCCACAAGTAGATGCAGGTAGAAGGCACCCACCTGGTAAATGGTGCGTGCTTGTTTCACAAGGTGAAGGTCAATCCACAAAGCAAAGATTTTAAAGCCATCCTATCCTATGAAGTCCTGGAGCAGGCATGCCTGCCAAAGGGTAGTAGGTAACACAAGTGTATCTATGGCTGTACCATAAAAAAAAAAAAAAAGAAAGATATAGAAATCTGCATTACTCCCCCATCAGCGCCAAGCCACCCATGGCTTATTAGGTCTTGCCCTTGATCAAAGCAAGCATCTAGCATCAAGGTGAACGTACAAAGTAAAACTTTGAAGTAGAGGCCATTGAGTGATAAAAGAGCATGAACTTCCAACATAAGCAAAGGCTAGAATGGGAGCATGCATCCCAAGGATGAAAACTTCACAGTTGATGCCACTTAATGATGGCTGTATGGTTAAACTTAGCATCGTGAACAAGGTGGTTTTAAATATCGGCCGTTACGTATCGTATCGGTTAATACGTATCGGGATTTTGGACCTCCGATACCGATATTTACCAATGTATCGGCCAATACTGTCCAATATGTCCCGATACATAGCCGTATCACCGATACTGATACGGATACCGATACCGCGATTTAAAACCCTAATCGTGAATTACATTTGGAGTGCAGGACACATGCCCAGAGTTGCTTAGGCTACGTGGTGGCCCTACTTCTATGGCTGCTTGGCTTCAAGGGGGGAACTACGCAGTGTAGACTGGATACAGTAAGGAATAATCTAAAAGTTCAACTCTGAAGAGTATTAAGTCTGCACTCTAGATCGACAAAATATTTGGAGAAAATTCTGTCAACTAACGAAAGCCATCTAGTACATCAGAAATATAAGCTGCTTGAACATAAAACAGCTATACTTTCTGGAACTTGATGAACAAGATACTTTATAATGTACACTAAAGTATTTGTACTGTGTACTGTGAGTCACTTCATCAGGTATTCCACAAGATTTGTGAGGGATATGACTTTTACCTTCCACCAAATATAACCGTATCCTACTACAATAACAACAACAATTATACCATATCTGCTGGAACCTGCACAAGATGAAACAAAACAGAGATTGGTAAGGAGGTATTCAATGGAATCTCAAATCCAATACACAGTTTTCATAATAAGATAGGAGTTTACATCCATAAAAATACATCTAACGGTACTGCTCCCTAAAAAGACATTACCTTGTGTCATGAATAAAACAGAGACAATTTTATTCAGACTTTCTCAACGTTTCAAATAGCGAAATGATAAGGAGAAGTGAAAACTAAAGAAGAATTTCAGTGTTCAGCGAGAAAGTAAGAAAAATTCATCTTAACTAATTGAACTTCATTAGTTCAATTATAATAAAAAAAATCCTCAAGGTCTTTGAAGCACGAATATGGATATGAATATGGATATGATATGATATAGATACAGTGACATGAAAAATCCATAATTAAAATAAAATAAATAAATAAATAAAAAGTGGACATTGGTGCAGTTAGGATACATTTTTTAGAAAATATAATTTATTTTTATAATTTTTAGTATTGTGTTATACATAAGCTCAACAATAGTGAGAAACCATTGTATTTCCTAATACAAAATATCAATCTTTAGCAACTAGCCATTGGTTTGGGAACTTTACCTTTTAATGTTTAGGTCATTTGAAAATTTAATTTCCATAACAAGTCTAAATTATTGTATTGTATCAAAATAATAGAATAGTTCTCAGTATGCCCCAGTGCTTTTCCATTTTGCACTCAAGTCATATCTGCAAAAAATGCTATACACAAGTTTACTTGCTTATTTAATTGTTGAAATTCAATTTCACTATTGTTATATTCTCTCCTTAATTCTTATTTTCTATAAAGTACGGATATGATTATGAAACACATGTATGACACAATAAGGATGTCAATTCAGAATGTTTGAAAAATTCTGATATTGCTTTAATAGTTTAATCTCATTACATTCTTCTTCTTCTCTAAGAAGCAAGCAAAATATTGGAAAACTAATCTTGAATTTTTTTCCCAAACAATTGTACTCTAATGCTAAACAAGAAATGCCACAATCCCAATTTTAAAGAAATTCCAATACACAATATAAAGCATCCAAAAAGCATGCGATGCTTAAAAAATAAAGAAAGTTAATTTCCATGTTGCGCATATAAGCAATGAACTACCTCTCCCTCTAACAATTTAAATTTTTAGATGGCTTGGTGATAAACAATCTAACACGGTACCAAAGTACGTAATAGATATTGTGATTGAATCTCACAGCCAACCTGATAATTACAATACTTGCACATGTTTGACCCGCTCATATAAGAGAGTTTGGGGACACATGAAAGGGCAGGTTGAGAATGTAAACAATAAAGTTACCCCTTTCTCTAACAGCTTAAACTTTTAGATGAGTTGGTGATTAATAATCTAACATTTCAAATTAGGAATACATTTAAGAATATTGGATACGTATTTGCAAGTATCTGAGGAGCTTATCATACGGATATGACTCCCTTCTAGATATACCCATACTTCATAGCTCAAGATACTGAGGCTTCATTCATTTTCTTCTATGAAGCATGGACACCTCCCCAGGAGGATGAGTACTGGTGTCGAACACCCGTTGGACACCGACATGCGCCAGACACATTGGGAAACGTGTTCGACACGCAAATTGGAATGCCCAATATTTTCTCTGATCGGACATGTTATGGACACATTTGCGACACGCTAGGGTCACGTTTGGGTGTACAAGTTTCCGACACGTTAGGCACAAGATTGGCACACTTTGAAGGACAAATGTGATGGTGATGAAGACAGAGAAGTTCTAGACTTCTAGTTAAAGTTTTAAGAAAGTGTACTATTTGTGATGTATGTGATGACGGAAATTTATTTCTTTAAAGATGTTTAGTTAAAGATTAGGGGGCTCTACTTTTTGAGCTACTGTGTGATGAATGGGTCGATGGAATAATTTTTCTTAAATGATATATGTTTTGAAATTTGTAACTTTATTTTATCACTTTTGAACATTGATGGAATGATGCCATTGAAGTGCAAGTGCTATGTCAATAACATTTTCATGTTTTATTTTATCTATAAAATATATGATTTTTCAATTTTAATAAGTGATTGCACTTTTTACATTATCTTCTAATGAAATATTCAAATGTCATTTAATAAATAAATAAAATTATACGTTTAAGTGTGTTGTGTTGCCTGTCCGTGTCTATGCATCTTATATTTTCTTATTAATGGTATATAACATGCAACATTTTTCTTAACAGTATAAAACACATAAAACTATGACCACCTTGTCAAAAAAGAAAGATATTAATAGAAAGTATGGATCTTCATGGTTATGTTTGGTTCGATATCAAGCTAAACCAAAAAATCAACCGTCTTAAACGGTTTTAAAATTTTAAGAACTAAAACTAAATTGTGTATATAGAACCAAATCGATAAAAAACAGTTTAGTTCTGCTTTAGAACCGTGGTTCTAAGACAAAAATATTTATCGCTCGCATTCATGTCAAGGAAATTGTACATTTATTTGCTTATTTTTTAACTATTCATTTTTTGTCTTTTATTTCTTTATATTATTTTACATTACATTTTGTTTATCACTTGTTTCATACAATTACAAAAAAAAATTCTTGTATTTATAAACTATACATTATATTTAATTCATTTGTTATTTTATTATTTTTCTTATGGATTATCAATAGTTTATGAATTATATAATATTATCGTATTATGAAAAGAAAGTAAATAATTAAATTATAAAAAAGAAGAAACAAAGAAAAAATAAGAGGTAAAAGAAAACAATTAATATTTTTTTTTCTTTATATATATTAAATAATACATAATATAATATGAATATACCAAAATTAGAAAATAGTTGGGTTCCATACGATTCTCTTGAAACTTAATCCACGAAACAAACTATAATGAACGGTTTTTAGTTACATGGAATCAGAACCAAATCGTCTACAAAAACAAAAAATCATACGGTTTGAATCGATCTGGACCACTTTATCAGTTCCGCCGCTTTTTTTTAACACCCCTAAATAGATGAACTACTTTAGTGCCACCCATCACCCCAAGGGACCCCTTGAGTGAGAGAGATGGGGGGACTAATGAGGCTCAAAAAGATATGAATAAGAAATAGAAAAAAACAAGCTTTACATTATGCAAAATGGAAGTGTGGAATAGTTTTCACGCACACACTCAAGTTCATCAAAAGTATTTCACATATCAGGTTTGCAGCAGATTGAAGTGCAGGTACGATCCACATAAATGACTGTAAATCAGGTTCCTAATTATGACTCTGAGGGTAGGAAGAGGATGTTATGATGAATACTGAGAATGGGTTATAACAAAACAGAGCGTTTCAATATAGCATCACACAAGGAGTTACCATGTTCCAAGGAAAAACTGTCAGCATCATCCGATTTTGAAGTTGAACCGTATAATATAACGAGGGTTGAAAGGACACAAGCCCCAGCCCTGGATGCACAACATATGGAGAGTGGGGCGGAGTCTAATGAGGGGAGATGAGCATTGAAATGAGAAAAACTAGCAGCAGTGAACTTATATTTTCTTGTCTCTGGGAACACTAGTACACAACTTTATCGGGTGGAGGGGGGAGGGCGAGAGAAAAGGCCCTTGGAAACAACATTCTTAATTGGATGTCAAATGAGATAATCCTTAACAAATTAGTACAGGCAAAGACAAAAAGCAATTTTATTAAATATTCTACATCAAAATAAATAAAGCCATTAAGTCAAGATGCATCAACGGGCAATGATAGTGTTTCTTAGAAAGAGCAATCTTAAGCAAAATAATAATGGGTATCGAGTTTTCGTTTTACATGCAAAATTGACTTGAAAATGTAGCATGAATTTTGTAAAAATTATTGTCATGGGTAAGTCATACAAAGTTAGATGGCAAAACAAATTTATCTCCTTTTGTACATATGAGAAGGTGTTATAACTCCAACCTGAAACACTTGATGTTACAATTGTAACTGATCTATTTGATGCCAAAAGTTGCAGCTCCTCCCGTAGGCTATTAACCTGTAAAAGTCAAATTTATATCATTCTGCAATAGAACTTCTAAGAGACACTTCTAGAAGGATGACCACGAGGCATTTCAATTTGTTAAAATGATTAGCAGGCCCCGAAAGAGAATCAATATCATACGCATGAAAACTTACAATACAAAGACATCAAAACCAATGGACATGTCTCAATAAAACTAATTCCTACAGCACTAAGCCGCATGTTTAACAACAATCAGCAACTTCAGTAACAGAGCAGGGAGTGTTTCAATGTGTTAAAAAGATAGGAACAAAAAACTAAAGCAATGAAAGACATACTACGAGCCGAAACCAAAAAACCTTGGACAATAGGTGATGTAACATGGTCTCATAGCTTTTGTTCCATAACATCCTGGGTTCAAGACTCGTTATCTGTGTTTGTAATTCCTGGGCTTCCATGTCACGAAACCTTTCTATAGGAAACACTCCCGTTGTTGAACGAATAGGGGTGGTTCCAGAACATCATTTGTTCAAGTCGAGTTATCTGTGTTTGTAGTTCCCTCTTATCTTGTTGTTGTACTCTTTGTTCTATGTGTTTGTGCATCTTTTTAGCTTAGCTTGTTTGCCTCTTCAGTCTTCACATGCGAGATAGGGTCGCGCGTGAAGAGGAGTGCTGGCTTGATATATGTTAGTGGACCCATTTCCTAATGTCTTAAGCTTTTGGAACAATTGGTAGCCTCACATTAGGATCTAGAATTGAAGTAGGAAAACCTTCAGATTGAGAAAATTTGATGTCATACTATCATTAAACTTATGCAGCAGATTTGAGCATTGGCTTTACATAGTAGGTAAAATGGAAATGTACACCCAAGAACTACCAAGATCGGCTTAATGTCTTGAATCTGGAAAAAAGTTGGAAAGCGATGAAAGGAAGTTGTCGTTTTACTTGATCCAACTTAATAAATTCTTAATACCATAATATGCAATCAAGTGCGAAGGAAGTTGCCTTGAGGAAATAAGTGCTACTTTCTACACAAGTTTGTCACCACTTGGAGGACTAGGACAGTGTTTCCTTGGCCATTCAGAGAGGAGGCTTGGGGATTCACAAGAATCACAAGTTAATAGTGTTTAATAGAACTGTGTTGGGTAAGTTGTTATAGAAGTTTACATCAGAGAATAAGACCGTGGAAAAAGGTGGTGGCAGGGAAGTATGAGAGAGATTGGGGATGATCCACCAGCTGGATTGTCACCTTATGGGGTAAAGTGAGAGTATCACGTGGGTGTGAAACAAGTTGTTCATGATAGTTATTTTCAAGAAGGGTAATGGCCGGAGGGTGAGATCCTGGCTTATTCGGGATTTGATTGCATACCTCCTAGGGAGGTGTTTCTCGATCTTTATTGCATGGCTCTTGATCCCTATGTGTCAATTGAGGGTCTTTTGCTTAATGACTACAATTAGGTGTGGAACCTGCCATTCAGGAGAGCGCTGGAAGAGTCAGAAATTCAGACAATGGAGGCTTTCTTTAGAATGCTTTATGACTGGGATTTAGCAGGGTGGTCAAGATGATTAGATTTCGAGAGTTGTGAAGAATTGTGTTTGTTCTGTCTACAAGGATTTAGGTGGTGATGGTGCTTTCCCCTGCGCCTGAAGGGGTATGTAGAAAAGTAGGGCCCTCCTAATATATTTGTTATGCCTGGAGTACAGCTCGTGAGACTATTTTTACCATTGACAATCTTTGGAAGAGACACAAGATGTTTATAAAGTGTGTCGCATGCATAAGAGGGCAGAAGAAAGTGTTAATCAACTCTGCCTTCTGTGCCGGCCAAGGAATTGGGGAATTTGAATTGTTCTGGGTTCGTGGTTGCCTTGGTGATGTCATTTGCTGGAGGAGAGGTTATTGCATGTTGGAATTTGTATTGCCTGAAAAAGCCAAAAGGGAAGGTGTCGCTGAGACTGCAGCGCTGTGTGTTTTGCAAATTATCTGGAGGGAAAAAGGATGACTTTTGATGATTCAAAGTTTATTCTGTTTAAACTGAAAGCACCTTACTCCCTTCTCTTTTTCCCGTTGAGAGAGATTGTCCATTCTTTCTCTCTTCTTTTGTGCACTTTATACATGATACATACATGCCTTCGGATGTACAGATTTTGCGCTTCAATGGATTGAGTACAGGGTTCGCCCACTTAAAGTGCGTTTTGCTTTTGTAATAGATAATTACTAATCAAGCAAAAAAAAAATTGAAATCATAGATAAACAAGATTGTCCGAGAGGCAGGCTCAGAGAATTTCTTCATTAAGATATAGAAAAAATAGATAAATTCACTCCCAACGAGTGTTGTAGTAGGAGAATAGATAAACCACAATAGCTCTCATGCTCAAAAAGCCAACTCATGCAGGAAATGAACTAAATAAATTGGCATTCAAAGAAAGTTGTGAGAACATGCTAACCTGTGCCAACAAAGAGTCATTCCGCGGCCTGGTACTTGATGGTACAGAATCATCAGGCCTAACTTTCTTGAAAACAATCTGTGATAAAAGAAAATGATTATGGGACTTCCTTTCTTTTCAATAAATATAGAAACTTCAGCAATTGGCAAGATACACAGTATAAAGGTGAAGACAAAAAAAAATAAACACAACAAAAGTAAAAGTATTTTAATCAGTCAAGACAGAATATACCTTTAAGGCCCCAGAGAAATAATCAGAAACAGTTGAAATCCGTCCTTCTTTTGCTAAAACAGACCCAACAATACCTAAAGGCAGTCCAATGGCACATTTGCTAGTCAGACTAACATGTATTATGAAGTCCATAGGATTTGGTATTTTTGAACCAAGTTGCGAACAGCAGTTAACCATTAAATGATGCATGGTGTAGTAATTAATAATCAGCCCTTATCGCATTAGACTTGCACATTAAAAGTCCCCAGTTTAAACCTGATCAGCACCAATCTAACCATTTTCTTAAGATTTAACCTGTATCGATAGTTGAGCAGTGCAGCTCAAGGCAATGGCTCAATAAACCTAATGCCTCAAATTTGACTCCCCCCAAGTATGGGTGTATGCCTCAGTTGGAATACGCCTCAAGTAAAAATGGGTCGAGAACGTTCACACATAAAAACTGAAAACAAAAATTAAAATGAAAGAAATCTTAATAAGATAAAATAACAGCTCTGGATAGCAATTCAGAAGTAAATTTTAATTTTGAATGCAAGAAATTACTGAGATTTAATTTCAAAATAAGATAACTATATTCAAAATTCAAATTAAAAGGGATGCAACAAGTTTCTGAAATTTTGTTTCAAATAAGATAATTATATTCAAAATGCAAAGTAAAGGGTATTAATCATAGAAATGTCTCCAGATGACTCCATGGTATTGCAGTGAGAATGAAAATGAGGCTAAAGGGAGAGAGACCATGAAATTTAAAAGCTATATACACAGACCAAAACATATAAGTCCTTATAAAATAAAAATTGATTAAACAATTTGCCACAAGACCTAAATGATTTGGCCACCAGACTTGGGCATGCATCTTTGGCAATAAATCCATAAAGCAGTGCAAGTTTCTCAAAACCAGCAATTCGATTGTCACTCGCATTTCTGACTACAACGAAGCTCGGGTTTATAAAAAACCCTAATCAAAACCACTAGATGCATCCAGATATAAAGGTATTACGTATAGACAGCCCAATAATCGCTCCTGTATTGACCTAATTGTATGAATTAGTGTACAGACCTGCACCGATGAGGATGGTGAGCTTCCCTAGAGGAAGGGCCATCGCCGCTAAAAAACGATGCTTTAGAGAAAATCTGCGAGAGGATTGAACATTAAAGCTTTTGTGAGAATCGAAAGTTCTAGCGATGAGTCGACCAGAGACAGCTGAACTTGGAGAACAAGATTAAAGACCTCTAATTGTCTCTCTTCTGCAGTGCAACTGGTCACGCTCTCTACACTAAGAAACTTGGGATCGAGTAAATATGATTCATATGAACCCTATTTTACATTTTTTTGCAGGTAATAAACCGAACTGGAAAACAAGGCTGTACACTAGCCCATCAACCTTGGGCCGGGCCAAACAGGCATAGATCCGCGTCGAAAGCTTGGCCCATATTCAAAGGAGGCTCGTGGCCTATCAGTCCAAACCCGCTGAACTGAACCTGGCCCAACCTGGCCCTATAGTTTTAAGCCCGCGGACCTACTCGTGGAAAATTGCTACTTTTGTCTCTGTTAGTTCCCAAGATTGAAATTTTTGGAAAAAAAATCTTCTGCAACTCTGGATATTTTAGGCCGAAGTTGCTGAACTGCTGGACTCCAATGACAAATGGTTGACGAAAAAGATTAAGAAACATTTTTTCGTTGAAGATGCAGAAATGATCCTCTCCATTCCCCTCAGTTTCTGACCCTGCAATGATAAATTTATTTGGCACTTTATGAAAAATGATTTATTTTCTGTCAAGTCTTGACTATTGGGTGGCCAAGGATGTGTTGTTTGAGAGGAGAACACCGAATTGTGAGGCTACCACCAGCTTGAGCTTAGCAAATGGTTCTGGACGGTGGATCAAACTATGGAACCTCAAGGTACCGGAAAAAGTAAATATTTTAATTTGGAAGGCATTCTCTAGTGCTTTACCTACGGCTGAGAGATGGGTAGTCCACATGTTATTATCTCTAGCTTTTGCCCTTGTTGCGGTGTTGTTGTGGAGTCCATAGAACATGCCGTTATGGGTTGTTTGAAGGTTGAAGTGTCATGGCAAGAGGGACTCCCAAAGCTTTTCTTATCTTCCAAGTTTGGTTCTTTTGGTAATTGGGTTAGGAAAATTCTTTGTACCAAAGACCTAGATTTGTCGTTTTGTTATTTTGGCTTAGGCAATCTAGAATGATAGAAATTATCTTCTTTTTGCTGGGTCCTTTGATGTACCTCATATTGTTGTGGGTCGTGCTTTGAATTTTCTACATTCTTTCTCTTTGATTAATACGATTGACACTCCATCAGCTCTCTCTTCCCTGGTTGCTTGGTCTCCCCGCCTGTGGATACATACAAAAGTAATGTCGATAGTG
>JAUTBS010393048.1:0-10289 GCA_032361285.1 Aequorea victoria | reverse complement strand
GAAATAATCCTAATTGCCACAAATGCAATTTACAAAAGGAATTATTAAATTAATAAATATTAATCTAATATTCCTAATAGATAATTTAGAATTTTGAAAACAACAAGTTTGAGAATAATGAATTAAAAAAAATTAATTGAACTTAATAAAGTAAAAACATTATTGGAGTAAGTTTTCACCAAATTTACCTTTTTTCCTATTTGGTCTTGCATCTGGTTTTGAGTCTATGGAAAGAGTCAATCAAATAAAAGAAGACCAAGTCAAACTAGAGACAGAGGTGAGAGAAAAGGTTAGGGAAGTATGGATTGAGTCACCCCTCTCAACTCTTGTATATTAACCAAGAAACCCCATAGACAACGCGCTTCGCACTCGTTTTGTGCATTCCGGACACGGACCGTACGCTACTTGTATTTATAAGAAGTCGGTATTTCAAGAGCCACCAGACAAACTGCTAGCCTCCAAAATCCTAAACTCTCACTTTTTCCCGCCATATCAACATGTCTGCACGGACCCAAACCACAACAACCCATCCGCCACCTCAGCTGTCAGCGCCGTCACCTAGAAGCTTCCGACGGCCACCCGCCGCCGGCAGTCAGCTTACACCCCGTTTGGTACCAAGAAGAGGCCAAGTTCTTAAGAACATGCTGAAAATAATAGCCTCCTCATGTCTCTGTTTCTCAGGCCAGAGGCCTCATTCAAGAAGCTCTTCGGCCGTTGCCCCTGATTCCCATAGTTCATGAAAACCCTTCTGGTTTTAACTCTCAGTTGCATTCATTTGCTCCACAAAACAACTAAATTAATATTGGGGAATCCTCTGTGAAGATGGAAATGGATTCCTCTTGCTCCTCTATATCTGTCGGAGCAATGCTTCGGATACTGAGTTTAAATATTCAAACCTAGGTCTTGAAATATTTGTAATCATAGCCTTTTGTTTTGGGTACCCTCATTTCTAATTTCATTTTTAATATTCTTGTAGGGTTTTCTTTTTGCCTTTCAATTTCTCATTCTGGAACCTACATGTAATACTCAATTTTGAGCAGAAATAACTTCAAATAGGAACCCCTCTTTCTCTCTCACTCTGTATACAAGTGTGACACTAAAATCTTGACATGATTTAATTACCATTAAATTGATTGTGATTAATAAATTTTCATAATTGATTAAAGTCAAAATGATCAAAATTTGCAAAAGACATTGACCCAACTAAATTATAGAATTTCAGCAGATGAGTCATACTCACAGAGAAGAAATTCAATTTATAACAAAGAGTCAATGAATTTTTTAAAAATTGGGTCAAATAATTTGTTTGACTAACATACGGCACTTACAATGACACATGTCAAAATATCTCAATAAATAAATAAATAAAAGGTGAGATAAATTAAAATTAAAATTTTATTTTATTTTCATGGAACAAGAGATTATTTCTCCCCATTCGGGAAATTAAATCAATTCAAATTCAAATTAAAGAGATTACCAGAATTGGCATCTCATTTCTGAGCCTATAAATAGAGGCTCACTCATGAAAAAAATGAATCTTTGGCAAGAGAATTTTTCAAGTACTCTGCAAGATTCTCAACCCGAAATTCTGCTCAAAACTCTCGTGGAGAATCAATAAACACTTTAACAACATGTCGATTCGTCTACAAGTTCTCATATCAAGCATGCTCTACGAGTTAAGTTTCGCAGAGCTTGTGCTTCTAATATCTTGGTTCAAGATCAAGCTTGCAATCCCTCGATCAAGCCCGTTTCTTTAATCTTCTCAAATTGAAGAAATCGTCAAGTGAAGAAATTATCAAGCGGTTCAATCTAACAACAAGTTATTCCAACCGTCGGATTGCAACCAGTTTTGGAGATTGGATCAGAGATTCACCATTGTATTTTGGTGTAAATCACAGAGGATTGTACCCCTTTTATTTAATTCAATAAAATTTATTTTGTTCATCTATTTTGTGTTTTTTATTGCAGACTCAAAATTTGTGTGTTACAAATTTGGCACATTCAGTGGAACCTCTCTGCCTCTCATTTCTTTCTCCTACATTAAGTTTCAAGCTTTCATCTTCATAAATGGTATCTAAGAAGGTTTAGATCGCACAAACCAATAAGAACACGGACAAGAGCATCACCACGTGTCAAGCAATAGTAATGCATCTACGGGTGGCGCACCACAAACCACATGGTGTCAAGTAATAGTAATGCATCAGAGCACAATATGGTGGCGCACCACAAAGGAATCTCATGTACTCCAAGCCTTACACCAAAAAAATTGATAATATGCCTATTGGTTATCGACCTCCAAAATTCGTGTGGTTCGATGGAAAGAGAAATTCAAGACAACGTATTACAAACTTCGTCCAAACATGCAAAAGTGTCGGGACGGATGGAGATCTCTTTGTCAAGAAATTCGTTCGATCCCTTAAGGGAAATGCCTTTCACTGGTACACCGACCTGTGGTCTGAATTTGTTGATAACTGGGAGCAGATGGAAAGATAATTCTTAAACCGCTTTTATAGCACCCGTCGAACTGTGAGTATGGTGAAGTTAACCAATAATAAGTAGCAAAAGGATGAACCTATGGTAAATTACATCAACCGTTGGCACACTTTGGGCTTGAATTGCAAAGATCATCTCTTTGAGACTTCTGTTGTTGAGATGTGTATATAAGGCATGCATTGGGGACTCCTCCACATCCTTCAAGGAATTCGACCATGCCCTTTTTTGAGGAATTGGCTATACATGCCAATGACATGAAAATCAGTATAGCCAGTCACAGCGAGAAGAATCATCTCATACTTGAACAATAAAAAAGATAAGGATAAAAGAAAAGGTAACACATTATCAAGAAATTTCACCGAGGAGTCAATGGTAATTCCTATGGCTCCTGCTAAAATATCTAGTAAAGATAAGTAAAAAAGGCCTTTAAAAATTATGACCATCCTAAAAAGAACGCGACACATCCAACTCTTAAGTAGTTACATGAAAGAAGTGCCCCTTTTTTGACTCTGACATGCCAAGCATGTTAGAATGCCTACTTAAAAAAAAGTCATTCAACTTCCTCGATGCAAATGGCCTAAAGAGATGACTCACATTAATGATTTGAGGTATTGTCATTATATTTCACCCTACTAAAAAGTATTTCATTCTAAAAGAGTTGCTAGTGGACCTTGCAAAGAAAGGAAAAATCATCCTAGAACTCGATGAAGTAATGGAGTCCAACCACAAGACCACACTTGCTAAATTTGAGTGTGCAAATTCAGATCTAACACAGGAGAAAGCAAATAAGGCCATCCAACTTGGTTCGCTTGAACCCGTAATAATTCAAGTCCACATATAAGAAGCTCCAAATGTTAAGTATGATAAAGGATAGATTCTCGCTAAACAACTGAAGTCACAGAAGAAGAAGTTCAAGACTCTTTCTTCTCAAACCAAGCAAAAAAAAGTGAAGAAAGACTCTCGCCAACTTACCAAAACAACTGCGATTAAGAAAAATGACAAGATGGAAATTTTGGATCAAAGTTTACTCGTACCTACAATCTTGAGAGGATTCTTGCCTAAAATGTGCTTGAATGATGAGCTGTTCGAGATAGTTTATACGATTTCAGCAAGTAAAGAAGTAGAAGGTGACTAAGGTCAAACTTTCACACCTCGAGTTTCAGTCTTTGATCGCATTGAAACTTCTACACCTCACACTTCAGTCTTCAATAGGTTAAGCATTTCGAAACAAGAAGAAACAAATTTTCAGTTGCGAAGTTCAGTCTTTTCTCGACTTTAAAATACAAGTGTAAAACCTCAAGAGGAAAGGAAGCAATTAAAGGTAGAGAAAGCCAAGGCCAACTCAAACAAAGAGGATGAAGAGACCCGAAGCTTGGTCCCTTCCCGTTTGAAGCGCGTTATGTCACTTAAAGTTAGTACTGATAGTCTGCTTAAAGTTAAAAGGTGCACCATGATACTAACCAAGCTACACGAAGACTACATGAAGAATAAAGTAAACGAGGAAAGAACCCATGTCCCCTCTTGAAGGCAACAAACTCCAAACACTCATTGACATGATTCTAAACTGTCTTCCAAAAAAAAAAACCAACTCCTTGACATAAGTCTAAACTGTCTTCCAAAAAGAAAGAAAAGAAACTAATTGAGACGAGTCAAAACTGTCTTAAAAATAATAATAAATAAATACATACTCATTGACACAAGTCTAAACTGTCTTAAAAAAACACACTTGTTGACACGAGTCTAAACTGTCTTTAAAAAAAATACTCCTTGAAACGGGTCTAAACTGTCTTTCGAAAAATAATAAAAAAGAAATAAAAAGAAAAAAGAAAAAAACAATCTTTGACACGAGTGTAAACTGTATTTCAAAAAAAAAAAAAAAAAACTTTGCACGGGTCTAAATTGTCTAAAACAAAGTATTTTCTTGAACTACATTTTGACTTGAACCCTTTCAAGGGTACGTAGGCAACTTGAGATTTATCCTAAGTTCAATAAAAAAATCCACACTTTTAAAAACAACAAATTCGAGACAGTGAGATTTGGCATCACGTCTTCATTGCAAACGGTATGGACGAAAGTGCAATGGTCCTCTTATCGCTTCCAAGTCTCTAATTATGGTAAGGCGCGTTGTCAAATCTCTACTAAGAACGACATGGAAAAAAGTGTGGCGGTCGTCTCATTGCTTCCAAGTCTATATCGACGGAGAGTTGTGGTGCCAAGTTTTCACTAAGGGCGATATGTGTGAAAGTGCGGCGGCCCTCTCATCGCTCTCAAGTCTACAAAGACAGGGAGTTGCGATGTCAAGTTTTCACAAGGAATGATATGCACGAAAGTGTAGCAACCTTCCCATCGCATCGAAGTCTCTAGAGAAGGCAAGATGTAGTGTCAAGTCTTCACCAGGGACGATATGCGTAAAAGTGCAGTAGCCCTTTCATTGCTCTCAAGTCTTCAAAGAAGACAAGTTGCAGTGTCAAGTCTTCACCAAGGACGACATGTGCGGAAGTGCAACAGCCTTCCCATCGCTCTAAAGTCTCCATCATGAATATGGTGGCCCAAAAGCTGAAAGCAATCAGAGACATTTGGAAGAGCGAAGAACCAAATCCTTGAAATTTACACGTTTGTAGGAAGTGTCCTCGAAATGAAAAAGCTCACAGTGAATTGCCGCTGACAATTAAGTAAGGCAAAAGGGGTTTTCTGGTCGAGGTACGTGCACTTTATGATGACCGATAAGCGACGAATTGACCATCAAAGTGGTTCCTGTTAGCCTGAAAGTCTTTCAATCAAGCCTTTAAGTTTGGCTTATTTGGTTTTGACTCAACAACATATTGATTTAATTCTTTAAAGAGTTCGTTAGCCAAAACAATTTAACAAATTATTATTGTTTGTGCATTATTATTTTAACATTATATAATAACTGATTTAAATCATTGGGAGATTGTTAACTTAAATATTCTTGATTATCCTAATAACTTGTCTGTCTATGAGAAAGTCTTTTTCAGGATTAATCATCTTTTTATGGCCCAAGACTCCAACAAAAAGTCAAGAAAATGCATGAAGATGTAGAACACTTTTGGAGATAGCCCAACTGAAGAACAAAGCTACATTATAAAAGAAATCAAAAGAAAAGTTACAAAGGGTCGACACCTTGAAAGGATTGTGTCGACACCTGAAGGAAGCACAGCCCAGACTTTTGAAGCAGCAGAGAAAAGGGTCGACACCAAGAGAGAAAAGGTCGACACCAAGGCTGTTCCCGTGAGCACTATTTTAGAAGATTTCAAGAAAGCAAAGAAATGGTCGACACCAAGAAGAAGGGTCAACACCTTGGAGCTTCCAGTGGGTATCAACTGTTTGAGTTTCAAAAAATTTCAAAGAAAGAGTCGACACCAATGAAGGATGTGTCGACACTTTGAGCTTTCCCGTGAGCACCAAATTTTTGGAATCATGTTCTCAAAGGAAGGGTCGACACCTCAGAAGTTTGAGTCGACAATAGCCTGCCCAGACGTTTTTGTGTCGACACCAAGGGTTATTTGTGCCGACACCTACGCGAAAAAGACAAAATGCTGAAGCGTCCAATGACTAGTTTTTTGGAGCATAAAATGTCTTCAACGGCTAGTTTCTCTTCTCCAATGACTCTATTCTTGATCCCAGGTTTAAATACCCTATTTGAGGATCAGAATAGTCATCGAAGTCAAGTGAGGAAGAAGAAAAAGGATCAATACAAAGAAACACTCTCAGATCCAATATTCTCTGTGTTAAAGAGCTCATGCTCTGTTTTTCGATTCAGAACTTATTCTGAATTCGTCATTCCTGATCTCTTCTCTACTTCTTTGACTGTAAATCATTTGAGAGAAATAATGATTCTTGTAGTGAGGTATATCATTGTAAATCATCTCAACAAAGAAGATCATCCTCACATCATCTCTACTACCAAAAAGAGATTCTAGTTTCTCTTCACCAACTTAAGAAGAAGAGGTTTCTCTTCGCCATTGATTGAAGAAGGTGGTTTCTCTTCACCCGATAGAAGAAGATGGTTACGATTCACCCACTAAAGAATCTGTAAAAGGTTTCGATTCACCCGCAAGAATCTGATAGTGAATTTCCAAGGCACTTGGAGAGTGGACGTAGGTCGAGTTGATCGAATCACTATAAAAATTGTATTTGCATTATCTCTTCCCTAAACTCTTTAATTTCAGTTCTTAATATTATTTTAATTTTCGCTGCATATCTAGTTTATTTTTAAAAGAATTGAAAAGAGTTTGAAAGTTTGCCATCAACCCATTCACTCCCCTTTGGGTTGATTCTAGTTAATCTAACTAGAACATCTAAGTGAACCTTAGAGTCCTCAATTGGTATCAGAGCCAAGGTCTGTTTTTTTTTTTTTTGGCTTAACATCCTAGCAAAAAGATTCTATGGCAAACATGAACACATCTTGCATTTTGGTCAAAGGCCAATCTGCTTATAGACCACTTTTTTTTAATGGGTCAAATTATACTTATTGGAAAACTATGATGACCTTTTTTATTCAATCACAAGACATGGCTACATGGAGAGTTATTGTCTATGGTCCTCTTATTCCTAGTATCATGACCGAAGGAAAATCTATTCCCAAAATAGAAAATAAATATAATGATAATGATTGGCAAATGTTGCAAACGAACGCCAAAGTTATGAATTTTTTACATTGTGCTTTTGGTCCCGATGAATTCAATCGAATTCAAGAATGTGATAATGCTAAACATGTATGGGACATGTTACAAGTTGTACATGAATGAACTAATCAAGTAAAAGATAAGAAAATAGATTTACTTGTTAGGGATTATAAAATATTTAAAATGCGTATTCATGAAAATATTTTCGATATGTTTTCGCATTTTAACATTATCATCAATAATTTAAAATCTTTTGAAAAATCTTTTCCTAACGTTGATCTTGTTAGGAAGCTTTTGAGATCTCTTCCAAAGGAATAGAGATCGAAGGTCACGACAATCGAAGAAGCCAATGATCTCACCATTCTCGGCTTAGACGAGTTGTTGGGTTCTCTCCTCACCCACGGGTACACCTTGAAGGAAGAAGAAGGTGTAAAAGGAAGAAAGACTCTTGCATTCAAATCCACTAAGGATGTTGAACAAGAAGAAGAAGCCAAAGATGAAGATGAAGATAATGATGAAGAAGTTGCCCTCCTCTCCAAGAAGATTGAAAGAATCTTGAGGATGAAAAGGGAGCAAAAGAAAAGACTCAAAAAAGTCTCTAGCAGTGGCTTCAACAAGGAAGAAGCCTAGTGCTACCACTGTCAAAGGCTTGGCCACATCAAGTCCGAATGCCAATTGCTCAAGAAAGAAAAGGAGCAAACAAAACCCACAATGAAGGTAACATGGAACGACTTGGATTCAAGTGATGAAGAATCCAGTGGCAATGACAATAGAGCCTCAAACCTTATTCTTATGGCAATCGGTAATGAGGTAAATTTATTTTTAAATAATATCTTTTCAGGTATTAAAAATAATTGTGATAAAAATGAAAATGATATTGATGATTTTATACCCTCTAATGATGAGCTCCAAGAAGCTCTAGAGGATTGTTTTAAATTAATTAAAGATTTAAAATCTAAAAACAAATCCTGTAAAATGAAATCATTTCTCTTAAATTAAAAATTAAAATTTTAGAAAAAGAAGAGAATATTTCAAAAGTCTCAACCGATCTTCAAGAGAAAAATATTAACTTAAAAACAAAAGTTGATGACTTAACTAAGACGTTAACTAGATTTGCTCAAAGTGAGAAAAATCTAGATTTAATGCTTGTCACAAAATGTACCTTGAACAAGGAAGGACTTGGTTTTAATTCTCATAACAGAAAAATAGTCCTAAAGAATGATTTTGTTAAATCAAATCTGCCAAAGCCTATGAGCTGCAATTCTTGTGGCAAAAATGGCCATATTGCCACATTTTGTTATTCAAGATTAAAAGGCAATAAACCTACCAAAAATGTATGAGTTAAAAAGGGTGATCCTCCACCTAAAGTTGTCAAAGTTATTAAAACTTTTGAGAATAAACCTGCCATTAAATAGAAAATCAAGAAAAGAGCATATCAAAAAATATATGCTCTAACATCTATGAGAAAGCCAATAAATAATTGGCAAAACAAGAAGATAGCATATCAACAACCACCTGTCAAAATAGCTATAAGGAGATATAATAATGCTTGGCATTCCAAGAGAAAAGGCTATCAAAAACCTCCCGTTAAAATGTATAGAAATTTCGGTGCACATATAAATCATATGCATCCCTTAATGCATGATATGCATTTCTATACTAATCCTTTTAGACCCGAAAAGAGATGGATACCAAGATACGATACTTATGATTATGGCTACTAAGCATTGGGTATCAAGGCACTAAAAGAGAGAGCATTTAAAATCCAAAATGACAAAACTGTTCCAGGTTGAACCATTTTTTTTGCTTCTGTTTTAGACATGAAAGTGTCGACACCTTTCCTATATGTGTTGACCCTTGTGTTTAGTGTCGACCCCTACATACTTTGTGTCGACACTTGGCTTGTCTGTTTCAATCTCCACACAGCCTTCATGGTTTGTGTCGACACTTGATGTCTGCCTTTTACAGAACATGTTTCTCTTATTTTTGTTTAATCCTTGTTGGTGTCAGACATATATTTTTTCCATTAAAATTTTAATCTCATCCATCTCATATTCATTAATAAATATCTTAAATGATAAGGATAATAAAAAATAAATTGTTAGCCTTTGCTTTCAATCAAGAAAACATTAATTGGTATCAAGAAAATAATATTTAAAATTCATTCTTGATCTCTTGATTAAAACATATCAACTGCTTTTCTCTTTAAACCTAAAGTGCATGACGGTCCTATGATTGAGTTAATTTTCAGTTGACCCGCTCTGCTTTAGTGATTTTATTAAATCATTGTTGATATGTGATTTCAAAGATTTTGATTTTAAATACTTTTGATATCAACTATTGATACTCTTATCAAAATTGATATCAACTGTCATCAAAACATATTGATATAAATCTTTGAAAATCTTAATGATATAACCAAATGAGTAAATAAAAGAATATGATTGTTATCATTGCCCATATCTGCTTATTTTGGCTTGATGATCCTCTAACTAAATACAACTTGTATCATTAATCAAATGATTGTTTTTACATTTGTTGGGTATCAATTCTATAAATATTAAAAGGAATCAATGAACTTACCCCTAGGCCAAAAATTAATGAACAAACAAGTTTTGTATCATAATAATGGGTATCACACCAAATTTACATCCAGACTCCTCTTAGTCATACATTTGGCATGCCTCTCTAATGGATCTTCTTTTCTTTCGGCATTGCCTTGTATAAGAAGAGCATACCCTTAAACCGAAATCTACAAACAACTGTGGTTGTTTATAACCCACAAAGGGATGATGCAACAAATTTAAAAAAAAATAAGCTTTGACAAGCCAAGTTTGACTTTGCTTGCTTTTAAAATGCACCCCTCGATTTGTTTGAACCCTTTTTTTAAAGCAAATTTGAGCCATAAAATCAAATTTGATTTTGCTTGCTTTTAAGGGTGCCCATAAATTTCGTTGATCCCTTTTCATAAGTAAATTGGAGCAATAGCTCTAAATTTAACTTTGCTTGTTAAAGTGACACATGTTTCTTTATCTTAGAAGTGTCATAGTCAGGGAAGATATACTCCTTGTAGTATCCCTGCTCAAGCAAACCCCATCCTTGATATTAACCTCCTCATGCTATCTTAATACTTAACATAGGGGGGTAATC
>JAUTBS010392937.1:0-10289 GCA_032361285.1 Aequorea victoria | reverse complement strand
GTCATTCTCGGGTTTACTCCTCGGTGTTCAGCTATTGGCCCACCCGGTCGGTTAAGACCGATCGAACAGCTTTATTCTTATCAGAAGCTCCCTATTTTCGAGTCGCGCTTGCTCGGCGAAGGGAATATCTCCACTTCGGAAGGATGATCCGTGCTTTTGGAATGATGTCGTTCTGACTTCCCGATGTGAAGGTTAGCACGGGGCTCTAGACATCCCTTCCGTTTCTCAAGGCGTCGGTTTTGGGAATGTCAAATGTCCCATCCATTTAAGTGCAAATCTTTTCGAAATTCTCTAAAAATGGCGCTCCCTTGGCCTTCCTCCTACACGTGGACCCATCTGGTCCGTCGGTCGCCAATGGATCAGACGACTGTCGTGACGAGTTTTTGGGGCCTTTGGATTAAAAACTTGTTTTAATCTTGGCCCTTCGGCTAACGTCCATATATATGAGTGGGCAGGGGGTCTTTGCTCGACTCTTTTGAAATCACAACTTCTCTATTCTGATTCGGGCCTTCTCTTCCTTCGTTCAAGTATCCATTCAAGCCGCTCGTCGTCCACTTTGCTTCTGTCGTCTTTTTCAGTAAGCCTTTCTATCCCTCTTTTGTTTTGTTTATTCTTTATTGCATTCGAGTCATTCTGGCTCCCTTTATTTCAGATTCTGAGTTAGAGTTTCTTCCTAACCCTCCTTTCTCTGCACTTTCCCCTCTATTTTTTGTAAATAGACTTTTATTTTTCTCTGGGGGGTTCAGACTTCCCCCTCGGTTGGTGCATTCATGCCTAATTACCCTTCTTTTGATTTGTTCATTATGAAGGTATCCATTACCGTAGAGTACACCCTTCCTTTTTTG
This sequence comes from Aequorea victoria, assembly GCA_032361285.1. Taxonomy (NCBI): domain Eukaryota; kingdom Metazoa; phylum Cnidaria; class Hydrozoa; order Leptothecata; family Aequoreidae; genus Aequorea; species Aequorea victoria. The sequence continues at coordinate 9,444 of JAUTBS010392937.1, read as the reverse complement.
AGGACAGGGACCATAGATTTCCCTCAGAAAGTCCATTCTTCAGATGGTTCGAGTAGTGATCGGACCATCTCGCACCTCGCCCTTCCTCCTTCTCAGTCACCCCCAGCCGACCGAGGTGATGCCTCGAGCTCGATTGCTCAGTTGTTCGAGGAAGGGTCTCAGGAGTTTGTTACTGAGCTCATCTCCTCGGTCAGTCGAGCGACTGACCTTATTCATCTTCATTCTTCTCTCTACCTCCCCCCTTCGGTTGAATTCTGGCATACTCAAAATGACGAGCGAGCGTGCCTGCCCCCTGATGGTAGGTTAGCTTTATACAAGCATGCCTTTTCTGCGGGGCTTAGGTTACCTTTCCCTAGAATAGTTAGGGAGCTTCTGGATTTCTTGGGTCTGTCCCCGGGTCAGTTAATGCCCAATGCTTGGAGGATCCTTATAGGGTCAATAATTCTTTGGGAGGAATTTTCCGGTGGTGAACACCATCTTTTAGTGAAGAAATTCCTCTACTGTTATCAGCTGAGGGAGAAAAAACTCGGCTGGTATTACTTTCATGCTCGGTCGGACGACCGAGTACTTATCACTGGCTGCCCAATCTCAAATAAGTTTTGGAAAGAGAGGTTCTTCTTTCTTTTGGGACTCGGCTAAGAGTTCCATCCATATGAGGTGGTTGGTCCCCACTCCCCTCGGATCATAATGAAGTGGGGGAAACCTGACCACGATGCTATTTCTGTTGAGCCCGAGGTTGATGCCGAGGCAAAGGCTAGGATCAAGAAGGCTCGGGGTCACCCTGCTTGGCTCTTCAGCCAATTGGTCACCCCCACTTGCTGAGTGCCTGGATGCTCGGCCCTGAGGTCCCGGGTGAGTTTTTTGTGCCTTCCTTTGCTTCGACCATCTTTATTTAGATGTTTTTCTTTGTTGTTTGCACTCGGTTCTGACTTGCTTTTGTTTTCTTGGTTTGCAGGAATGTCGAAGAGACCTGGGAGAACCGTGGCACAGAAGGTTTTTGAGAAGGAGTCCGGGGTTAAGCCCCCGGTTATAAAGAAACCTCGACTGACCATCCCCTTGGCAGGAGAGGGTGTTCCCTCGGCTATCGTCGTACTGGACTCTTCCGAGGGCCATGCACTTGCACCTGTACTTGTGGCATCCTCGGCACCTGCTGAAGGGACCTCCACAGCCCTCCCTCCCACTGAAGCCAGTCCCCACCCTTTGAAGGGAATGGAAGCGCCTCCCGTCGATATTTTGGCTTACTATGATGCGGCCTCGAACGGGATGACAGTCTTCGTAGACACCACTGATCGCTCCCTCTCAGAGGTCGCGACACTCCCCTGGGCCCGAGACATGATGATGGATCTCACTCGGGTAATCTCAAGAACTTTTCTGTGTTTCTTTCGCACTTTCAGCTTTATTTTCTTTTTGTATCTAATCCCCCATTCTGTCCTCTGCAGGCTTGTGCTTGGGCTCGGGACATGGCTAGCCACTGCAGGCTTGTGCTCAAGAAGTTGGCCACAATGCTGAGTAAGCACAAGGCTCTAAACGAGTGGCTGAGGAAGGAGAGAGATGAAGGTTAAAAGCTGGTCGCCGAGGCTATGAAGGACAACGGGCGTCTGTTGGCCGAGAAGGCTCAGTTTGAGGTGAGGATCGGAGAACTGGAAGAGCGGGTTACTGCCGAGATCGTGGCCAAGGAAGGAGCTGTGGAGGCTTTTAAGGCCTCTGAGGATTTTGAAGTGGAGACCGCTGAGTACTACATCAGCGGCTTCAATGCAATTAAGGCTCACGCAGCTGCTTCTTTCAAAGACCTGGACTTCTCCCGGTTCCACTGGAGGATGGACGACCCCGGTCCTGAGGAACGTGGCTCGAGAGAGAAGACTGCTGATAAGACCCTAGCCTAACCACCTCTCTTCTTGGTTTCTTTTTATACTTTTTGTTTCTTGTAAGAACTGCCTTTTTTTTTTTAAGATCTTTTTCTTTTGAAATGAGAATTATTTCAATGCTTTGCCTTCAATCTGATTGGTTTGTTCCCTTTTGATCTATAAATTTTTACCAAGTGTTGGACGCTTTTAAGTTGATCAAGCCATGATTGGGCCGAGTAGGTCTTGAGACGACCTACTCTGTTGAATCATTATCGGTGGGCCTTTGGTTGGACGCCTTTAAGTCGATCCAAACACAATTGGGCCGAGCAGGTCCTGAAATAACTTACTCTGTCAAATTTTTATCTTTGGGCCTTGGTTGGACGCCTTTAAGTCGATCCAACCATAATTGGGCCGAGTAGGTCCTGAGATGACCTACTCTATCAATTTTTTTATTTTTGGGACTTGGCTGGACGCCTTTAAGTCGATCTAGCCAGGATTGGGCTGAGTAGGTCTTGAGACGACCTACCCTGTCGAGTTTTTTATTTTTGGGCCTTGGCTGGACGCTTTTAATTCGATCCAGCCATGATTGGGCTAAGTAGGTCTTGAGACGACCTACTCTGTCGAATCCTTATCAGTGGGTCTTTGGTTGAATGCCTTTAAATCGATCCAAACATGATTGGGCCGAGCAGGTCCTAAAATGACCTACTCTGTCGAATTTTTACCTTTGGGCCTTGGTTGGACGCCTTTAACTCGATCCAGCCATAATTGGGCCGAGTAGGTCCTGAGATGACCTACCCTGTCGAATTTTTTATTTTTAAACCTTGGCTGGATGCCTTTAAGTCGATCCAGCCATAATTTTTTGCACATATTTGAAGAAAACAAACTTTTTATTTCTATGGTACTCTTACATGCCCTTAATAGTAATACCTTCTGAGGTGCTCAGCATTCCACGCGTGAGGTAGTATCCTGCCAGTTGCATCGTTTAGTTGGTACACACCAGACCTCACTCAGTCTTCTACCTGGTACCTTCCCAATTTGGGCCCAACTTGCCCTATTGTGGATTTTTAGTTGCAAGGGAGACCTTTTGGGGGACTAAATCTCCTATTCAGAATTCTCTCTTTTTTACATTGTTGTCGTAGTACCTCTTTATCTTTTGTTGGTAGCTTGCCCTTCTAAGCGCTGAGGCTTCTCGAGCTTCATCTAACTAGTCTAAGCTTTCTCGAAGGATCTGATGATTCTGCTCTTCGTTTAAGTGGGCTACTCGGTGGATTTTTAAACCGACTTCCATGGGGATGACTGCTTCGCTTCCGTAGGTAAGCATGAAGGGGTTTCTCCCGTTGGTGTTCGGACAGTGGTCTAATAAGCCCAGAGAACATTTGGGTGATCCTTAGCCCAGAGGCCTTTTGTTGTATCTAGCTTGATCTTGATTATCTTCAGGATTGTTCAGTTGGTCACCTTGACCTGTCCATTAGCTTGTGGATGGGCAGGAGAGGAGTATATGTTCTTGATACTGAATGAGTTGCAGAACTCTCTAAATCTTTTGCTGTCAAATTGCCTACCGTTATCAGTGATGATGGTCTTTGGAATGCCGAACCGACATAAAGTTTACCTCCACACGAAGTCCACTATTTTTTGGTCGGTAATCTTTGCCAATGGCTCGACTTTTACCCATTTAGTGAAGTAGTCAATCGCTACTATTAGGAATTTCACCTGCCCCTTTCCGGTCAGGAATGGACCGATAATGTCGATTCCCCATTGGGTGAATGGCCATGGGGTGGTAATTATGGTGAGTTCTTCTGGAAGCTACCTTGGGATGGTTGCGAATCTTTGCCACTTGTCGCACTTCTTGACAAAATCCTCAGCGTCCTTTTGTATGGTGGGCCAGTAGTAACCGACCCTTAGGATTTTTCCTGATAGGATCCGAGCGCCTGAGTGGTTGCCACATACTCTTTCGTGTATCTTTTTTATTATGTACTCGAACCCCTCCTTCGAGATGCATCGTAGGTAGGGGGCCGAGAAGCCACATTTGTAGAGAATGTCGTTGATGAGCGTGTACTTGCTTACTCGGTACCTTAACTTTTTTGCTTCTGCTCGGTTGGTAGGCAATTGTCCATTTTGGAGAAAGCTAACTATGCCCTCGGACCAGATAACACAAACTTATGCCCAGTTCACTACTAGTGGCTCCTCTTTCGAGGTGATGCTCGGCTGGTTCAGGTACTCTACCAGTATTGCTCTACCTATCTGCCCCTCAAGAGTTGATGCCAGTCGGGTCAGCTCGTTTGCTCGTTGATTGAGATCTCTGGGGACTCTTTCGACTGTGATTTTATCAAACCTGGTTTTTATCCCTTCAATGACTGCTCTGTAAGCTTTTATTCGATCTTCTCGTGCTTCATACTATCGTTGGATTTGGCCGACTACCAACTGCGAGTCGCTGAGGAGTCTGACCTGTGTTGCTCCTAGGGCTGATGCTATTTTGAGGCCGGCTATGACTACCTCGTATTCTGCTTCATTGTTGGTTGCTCGAGAACAGAAACGGATGGAGAGTTCTAGCTTATCCTGTTGTGGAGAGATTAGGATGAGGCCGACTCCACTAGTCGATTGGTTTGTGGACCCGTCCACGTTAATCGTCTAAACTTTGTGATCATCGAAGATTACCTCGGTCTCTGGGTTTACTGTGGGGGGACTCTTTTTTGGCTGATTGTAGGACTGCCCTGTAGGCTGGATCTCCATCGTGGATTCTACAATAAAGTCTGCTATGGCTTGCCCCTTGATGGCCTGTCTTGGTCAGAATTGGATGTCGAACTCTCCCAGTTTCATTGACCACTGTTCCAGATAACCAGAAGTCTTTAGTTTTTGCAATACCTGCCGTAATGGCTGGTAGGTCAGCACCACTATGGTGTGGGACTGGAAGTATGGCCGCAGTCATCTGGCCGAGATGACCAGGGCAAACGCCAGTTGCTTGACCCGGGGATACCTGGACTCAGCTCCTCGGAATGCTCTACTTGTGTAGTAGACAGGTCTTTGTGCTTCTTTCGCCTCTCGGATGAGGGCCGAACTCACTGCGGTTTTGAAAACAGCCAAATAGAGTAGAAGCTCAACGCCTGGGAGTGCTCGGGAGAGCAGGGGTGGAGAAGCTAAGTACATTTTGAGGCTGATAAAGGCTTGCTCGCAGACTTCCGTCCAGTCGAATGCCTTTTTCAAAATGGCAAAAAAAGGGGCACAATGATCAGTTGCCTTGGATATGAACCTGTTCAAGGCTGCTAATCGGCCTGTGAGATTTTGTACCTCCTTTGTCATTTTTGGCGACTGCATTTCCAATATGGCTTTAATCTTCTCTGTGTTAGCTTCGATTCCTCGTTCGCTGACCATGAAACCGAGAAATTTCCCCCTGAGACTCCGAAGGTGCATTTGGTCGGGTTCAGCTTCATGTTAAAGTCGTGTAATGCTTGGAAAGTCTCTTCGAGATCGGTTAGGTGGTTGGCTGCCTTCTTGCTTTTAGTCAACATATCGTCCACGTAGACTTCTATGTTTCTGCCAATCTGTTTCCTAAAAATGAGGTTCACCAACCATTGATAAGTCGCCCCTGCATTTTTGAGGCCGAAGGGCATGACTCGATAGCAATAGGTTCCTCGGTCAGTGATGAAGGAGGTTTTTCCTTGATCGTCTTCGTTACTCAATATCTGATTGTAGCCGGAGAATGCATCCATGAAGCTGAGGAGCTCATGGCCGCTGGTAGAATCCACTAGTTGGTCGATCCGAGGGAGGGAATAGTTGTCTTTAGGGCAAGCTTTATTGACGTCGATGAAGTTGATGCACATCCTCCATTTTTTGTGGGACTTTTTCACCAAGACTACATTGGAGAGCCAGTCCGGGTAGCGAACTTCTCGAATGAATCTTGTGCTTAAGATTCGGTCGACCTCCTCGGCTACTGCTTCATTCTTTTCTTTAGCAAAGACCCGCTGCTTCTGTTTAACCAGCTTATGTAGTCAATCAACGCATAAATGGTGAGTGATCACCTCAGAGATGATCCCAGTCATGTCTTCATGCCTCCAAGCAAAAATGGACCGATGTTTTTTCAAGAAGTTGATCAGCTCGGTACTTATATCGGGAGGAAGGGCCGAGCCAATCTGAACCTCTCGGTCGGGTCTACTTTCGTCTAGGCTGACGTTGAGGAGGCTTTCCATCGGCTCCCCTCCTTGGATGATCTCTTCGTCTCGGACTTCGACCGTGTCGAGGGTTAAAGTTTCTTTTAACTTGGGCTCCCGAAGGGAGGTGTTATAACATTCTCAAGTCGTGACCTGATCAACTCTGAGTTCTGCTATGCCATGCTCAGTTGGATACTTTAGCATCAAATGATAAGTCAAGGTCACAGCCTTTAGCTGGTTAAGAGAAGGTCGATCCAAGATGGCGTTGTAGGTCGAGGGATAGTCGACCACTAGGAAGTTCACCATCTGGGTGGCTTGTTTCGGGCTGAGGCCGATTGTGAGGGGTAACTCGATTGATCCCATCGGCTGCACCTTTTCCCCAATGAATCCTGTGAGGGGTGACCGGACTGGATGCAGCTTCTCTCGGCCGATATTGAGTTGATAAAAGGCGTTGAGGAAGATGATGTCAGCTGAGCTGCCATTATCTACTAGGATTCAGAGCACTTTGTAGTTGGCTAGGACCATGGTGAAGACCAGTGGGTCGTCATGAAGTTGTTGCACTTCTCGGGCATCAACCTCATAGAAAGTGATGGTCTCCTCGATTCTTGTTGTTTTACCCGGTCGGTCCGTCATGCAAACGTCACTAGGGCCCTTGGTCCTGAGGCGTCTGGAGTAGGCTTTTCGGGAAGAACTGCTTTCCCTTCCTCTAGCAAATCCTCCCGAGATCACCTAGACCTCCCCTGCAAGGTTTTTGCCCTGGTCCCTGGGGGGGTGGCTGTCTGTCCTGCTTGTTCCGGGGATTTTTTCGATTATGCCAGCCTACCAGGAATCGGTTGAACCTTCCTCGCTGAATCAGTGCTTCGATCTATTCTTTCAAGTCGAAGCATTCCTCCGTATTGTGGCCGTGATCCTTGTGGAAGCGACAATACTTGTCGGGGTTATGTTGGTTCGGCTGAGATCTGAGCTTCTTCGGCCACCGCAACTCGGGGTCATCCTCTATCTGTAACGGGACCTGCTCGACAGAGGTGTTTAGGGGGGTATACCTCTCGAAATGGCTGGCTGACAGCCAGGGGCGTTTGGACTCAACTGAGCCTAGTTGTGACCGATCAGATTCTCGGGACTATTTTGGGCTTTCTGGCTCGTCTCGCTTCTTCCGATCGACCTTGTCTGTGTACTCTATTTTCTTAGTTGGCTCAGACAGTTTGTCCTCTCGGGCACTGAGAGTATCTTCGGCATTCATGTGTTTCTGTGCTTTTACTATGAGTTCAGCCATGCTGGTGGGTGGTGCTTTTGCCACAGAGAAGAGGAATTTCGTGGGATGGAGGCCACCCATGAAGGCTGTGAGGGACACCTTGTCATTGATGACGTCCACCTTCAGAGCCTCGGTATTAAACCGAGTGACATATTGACCCAGAGTCTCCGTCTTTCCCTACTTGACATTGAGGAGGTATGTGGCCGGTTGGAGGTGTCGCTGACCACCGATTAAGTGACCTACGAACAGCTTACTCAACTGGGTGAATGACGAGATGGTTTCACCTTTGCGCTTGCTAAACTATACTCGGGCCGAGTCCTTCAACGTGGTTGGGAAGCTTTGACACATGATCTTGTTTAGGACCGCATGCAGGTGCATGTAGGCTTTGTACGTCTCCAGGTGATCCAAGGGATCTTTCAACCCGTCAGAGGCTTCCATCTGGGGAATTCTGAACTTGGAGGGCAATGGCTCGGCCATAATGGCCGAAGAGAATGGAAGGTCTATTTTGTGGATGAGGTCTTCTACGACTGCTGCGGTCTTTCCTTTCATGGCTACCATCATATTATTGAGTTGGTCCTTAACCTCCTTGAGTTCGACCTCCATAGCAGTGGAGGCTTCTATCCTTTCTGGTTTAATATTTTTAGCCTGTGTAGGGATTCGGCTCTGGTGCTGGGGACGATCTCTACTCTCTGCCACGTCTTCATTCGCGTTCGGCCCTACCTCTTGTCCTCGGCCCTGATCGTTGGGCTATTCGATTGCTGGCTGTCCTTCTTCAGGGTAGGGAGCCCGAGGAGGAAGGGACGAAATGGGCAAGAGGCGGGCTTGCTCGTTTAACCTTTAGTGGATGGCCTAGTTTTAGTAAACAAGGCCTTAGATGAGCTGTGTAAGATCCTGCAATTGTCGTTCGATGTTGGGGGGTTGGCCCCCTCGGGGATTGTCTTGATTGCGATTACTTTCGGAGGCCATGGATCATGTATTGATCATTCGAGGCTCAGTATACCGGGGGATGGAACTGTGAAAGTCGTTCCCACAGACGGCGCCAAAATGTTGGTACCTGAATCTGAACGGCCAATGAACGCCTTGGTTTACCTTCGGTTGGCTCTGCTTAATCCTTCTTTCAGTGCTCCGTTGATGAACCTGAAAAGGGTTAGAATCTAGACACCGATGGGGTGCCGACCTAAGACTCTCTGATGCTTAAATCAGAGGATTAGCGGTGGAACAAAAGGGAGAATGTATATAAGGAGTGTAGAGCTAATTTTTTGCGTACCTTTAGAGCGTGTAGGTGCCCTTTATTTATAGTTGATTCGTGATCCTGGTTTATTGGAGAAGATGGGAATGAATCCCTAAGGATTCGACCATGGGGCACGAATCTCGGGATTCGCGTTGACCCTCTTACTGATTTCTCAGTGTTGCCTTTCTAGTACGTGATGAGGTGTTCGCTCGGTCAGTCAGCCGTCCGAGTTGGTTCGTCCGACCGAGTACATTTTGTCTGACTGAATAGGAGACTTGTACTCGGCCCTTCTTCTGGTATGTTCTGGTAGGTCAATTTTGGTCAGATGAGATGTCTTCTTACTTAGTCCTCCTTGGGTTTACTGCTCAGTGTTCGACTATCGGCCCACCCAGTCAGTTAAGACGGACCGAATAGCTTTATCCTTATCAGAAGCCCCTATTTCTGAGTCGCGCCTGCTCGGTGAAGGGAATATCTCCACTTTGAAAGGATGATCCGTGCTTTTGGAATGATATCGTTCTGATTTCCCAAGGTGAAGGTTTGCACGGGGCTATAGACATCCCTTCTGTTTCTTGAGGCATCAGTTTTGGGAATGTCAAACGTCCCATCCATTTAAGTGCAAATCTTTTTGAAATATTTCGAAAACAGTGCTCCTTTGGCCTTCCTCCTACACGTGGACCCATCTGGTCTGTCGGTCGTAAATGGATCGGACGACTGTCGTGACGTGCTTTTGGGGCCTTTGGACTAAAAACTTGTTTTAATATTGGCCCTTCGGTTAACGTCCATATATATGAGTGTCAGGGGGTCTTTGCTCGACTCTTTTGAAATCACAATTTCTCTATACTGATTCGGGCGTTCTCTTCCTTTGTTCAAGTATCCATTCAAGCTGCTCGTCGTCCACTTTGCTTCTATCATCTTCTTCAGTAAGCCTTTCTATCTCTCTTTCATTTTGTTTGTTCTTTATTGTATTCGAGT
>JAUTBS010392826.1:0-10289 GCA_032361285.1 Aequorea victoria | reverse complement strand
TTTCGGGGTGTTTGGGGTTGATTGGGTTTATACTTGGAAGTACCTTCGGACTTTCGGATACGTGCAGAAGCTCCTTTTGATATGACTGATACTCTTTTTCATCATTGGAAGGCCACAGGAACCGGCCGATGTTCGGTTTAATCAAAAATGGGGTGTCTACACATGCGCATTAAAAAACTTATCCCGTAACTGGGACCTTTAAAAATTAGGCCTATCTCACGACCTAAAACTGAGTACTTTGGTCCTTCTCATGACCTTAAAATGAGTAAATTGGGTCCATCCCGTGACCTAAAACTGAGTAAATTAGTCCATTCACGACTTTAAAATGAACAACATAAAAGTTGAACAAAGCGATTAAGGTCGTATGACGGGACTTGAATGGCAGTAGAACTGCTAGCACGTTGAATGGTGGTAGAATCACTAAAGTCCGAGGACTTTTGAATGGCAGTAGAACTACTACATGTTTGAATTGTGATACAACCACTAGTCTTTGTCATCATAACCCTAAAGCTAATCTTTACTCACATCGGTCCACTCATGACCTTAAAAGGATAAATCGGTCTGTTTGGGACCTTAAATTAACCAAATCGTTCTGCTCATGACCTTAAAAGGATGAATCAATCTGGTTAGTACTTCAAAACTGATCAAATAGGTCCATACACGACCTTAGACTGAATAAAAGGTGCTCCTTTATAACCTTAAACTGGTTTGATTTTTGTTTTTGATCCCCGGGAACTTAATTTGTTTTTTTCCATACTTTTTGTTGGGTAACCACTAGGTTTCAACCTTTGTTGCTTTTGCATCGATTGCATTGTCCCCATGAACTACACTGGTCTGATCCTTTCAAACAAGGTATGTAGGTAGCTTGATGTAACTCAAGTACGATCATATCTTTGCATATTTTATTTTTGTTTTTCTTTCCCATCCTAAGAACGACTTAGTCAAAAGGGACTGCCAACAGAGTTTTAACATTTACTCACCACACGCGTTGCAGTGAGAGTTCTGTCAAAGAGGGACAACTATAGACACCCCAATTTTGACTAATCCATGCATAAATTTATCTAGTTAGTTTCTAATGATGACTACCGGCATAAAACGCATTGAGGGAACTCCGTACGAGCTCGAGAGTCCAAGGAATAGTCCAATATACCACAATGCACCCCAATACACCCAAGAAATATCAAAAATACCAAAAACACCTCTTGGTACACATTCCTAACTAGGTGCACGCCACCTCTAAGTGGCGCACCCCACTTCTCTCCAACCTAATGCACTCCACTCTTTTTTAGTGCCCTAACCACGCCATGATCAAAGTGGCTCAATCCACCTTAACTAGGCGTACGCCACCTCTTACTTAAGACAAGAACTAAAAAATGGTTAAGTAGAGACTGATCTTCTGATCGGAAGAGAGGTGCCTAACACCTTCGCTTATCGTACCCTATGTCCCAAACCATTATCTCTGGTAATGACGGAATAGTACCTTGAAAGTTTTGTTTTCTTGGTTTATCATTAAAAACTAAGTGGTGACTCCAATTATACAACCCATAACATGGGTGCATTTGGCGAGCTCTCTTTTCAAAAATATAAAATCTTGCTTTTCTTTTAAAACCTTAAAACTGAGAGCATTTTAAAAACAAGTTTTAAAGGGGAGGGCATCGCATTTTTTGAGAGGGTTCCTCACATTTATGCTTTCATGCTATACGATCTAATAAAACGAATAGTGGTTTTACTTGTGGAAGAAAGCTACTTTTGCAAACTCTTGTTTTATGAAACGATCTTAGAATATATTTTGAAAGCTAAATGAATGCTGGGATGAATGATTAAAGGATACAATATGTGTATCATGTTAGCCTTAATATTACATGGCCGGTGCCATGTAGAGACCGCAAATTAATAAATACCTAGGATAATAACTAATTCTTATTAGTCGTTTAATGGACGGATTAAGGGAGTCTTTTGGCCAATTCAATGTCTTAGGGCAACGAAGGGCTGAGTCTGATTTGGTCCACTATGGTCTTAGGCTAAAGAAAATGTTGTGGGGAAGTTAGGGTCTAAAACCCTTTTTGTTTTTCCTCCTTGGCATGTAATTAATGTGATGATATTGATGAGATTGTTAAGTCCTCTTGTTTATTTATCTGTATGTTGGTTGGGCCCTTGTGTGAAACCTTTTTATGGAACTATTGAAGTAAATGAGTTTGAATTATATAGATGTTGTTATGAAGGTATGGTTGTGTACCTTCCTCAAGTTCCATGCCCGGTGCTCGGGGCGAGGCCTGACAACTTGGTATTAGAGCCTAGTTTAGTCGTTTTAGGGGATGTTGAGTATAGAGGTCACAATGGACCAGCATGTAGCCGTTTGTATCGTAAGTCACATGTAGTGGTAGACGGGACTCTTGTTGGATCATGGACATGTGTTATGAGTTGGCCTTGGGATGATAGCCCAAGTGGTTAACTTTATGTGATGACGTATAACTAAAGCGTTAAATGAATCTGTTAAGTTATGACCGAGTGAGTCATAACATGTAGATTAAAGATGTGTTTGGGTTATGTTTTAGGAAATTGATGGGGAAGGAGAATCATACACTTCGATTCATACAGAGGAAGAATGTCACGAGGAGTAAGGAAAACCTAAAGTTCAACAACAATCTCAGATATAGAATTAACCGACAGTAAGGAAAATATTCAAAGCCATGACCCACATGATGGAGCTATAAGAAAAACATTAAGGGAAACTACCTGTAGCACCAGTTGGGATGAACAGCACAATATGTGTTCAATTTAAGAAGTTGGACCCTCCCTCATTCAACGAGAGCTCTGGCGAGACGAAAGTCGAGAATTGGGTCAAGAGGATTGAGCCACTTTTCAAACTTATGTTGGTGTTGGACTGACAAAAGGTCCTACTAGAGACCTCCATGTTAACTGAGGAGGCACACCAATGGTGGGAAGCAACTTCAAGACTACTAAATTCACTGGTGGAAAGAGCTGCACCACCAGTAGTAACGTGGGACCAAATTAAAGGAGAGTTTATCTAAAAGTATTTTTCCAGAAGCTATCGACACGAGAAGGAACAAGAATTCATCATGCTAAAGTAGAATGAGAGAGCGGTAAACTAGTACAAAGTATAGTTCACAGCTTTATCGCGCTTTGCACCATTTATGGTGGCAACTAAAGATGAAAAGAATAGGAGGTTCCGAAGTGATTTAGATTGCCTCATCCATTCGAGGTTCTCTACCCATAATTCTAGAACATACGCAGAATCAGTTGAAGCTGCTAAAAAGCTTGAGAAGGGCATGATGGAAGGTAGGGAAAGATGAGAGACGTTCAAGAAAGCTCGCTTCAACACGAAAACTCATGGAAAGACAAAGTCTCAAAACCCAAATGACATTCAAGGTTCACAAACTGTAGAAAGTGCTTTTAAACCACACATGAATAGAACTCAGACTTTGACCGAGAATACACATGGAGGTTTCTCTCCAGGATATAACACACATGATAAGGGAACGACTGACAGTCAGGACGGACCCAAACAATGTTGGATATGCGGCAAGACCGGACATTTCTCGAGAGAATGTGCAGGGGCAAAACGTCAAAGCATATGTCAAATGTTTTAATTGTGGACAACCAGGCCACCTCATGAAGAATTGTTAATGGGGTAATTAGGCGATGATATCAATGGGAAGTTAGATGATGGGAAGGCCTGTAAATGCGAGAAATTTTAATCAAGCGCTTGGAGGTCCATCTGAAAACAATCAAGAATGAGGAGACAATAATTCTGGAAGAAAACAAATGCAAGGGAGAGTGTTCGCTATGCACGTTAAGACACGGTGACAATGCCAGATGTAGTTACAGGTAAACTTACGATTTCTGGCAAAGAAGCTTATGTTCTTATTGATCCAGGTTCAACTCATTTGTTTATATCATGGGCATTTTCATCACACTTGGATAAGCCAAGCACTAATATGAACCATACCATAACGATAATGACGCATGTGCGAAGTGGAATAGGAATTGGGGATGTTAACAAGGATTGTGTGATTAACATCAATGATTGGGAATTGATAGTTGATCTACTACCTTTGAGAATGCACGACTTTGACCTTATCCTATAGATTGACTAGTTATCAACTTCCCTAGACTGTATCCATAAGAAAGTTATTTTTTGAATCCCGCGAGAGCCCAAATATTCTTTTAGTGTAGATCGAAGTATTACAATGACATACCTAATCTCCACTATTAAAGCGCGAAAGATGATAAGTAACGGGTGTCAGGGGTTTCTCGCACATATAGTTAACATTGAGAAGGACACTCCAGAGTTAGAAGACATTCACATAGTATGAGAGTTTGTCGATATTTTCCTAGAAGAGTTACCGGGGTTACCGATTGATCGGGAAATAGAATTTTCCATTGAATTGATTTCTGGAATGACGCCTATCTCTATTTCTCCATATAGAATGGCCCCCACCGAGCTGGGAGAGTTGAAGGATCAACTACAAGACGTACTCAATAAGAGTTTTGTTAGGCCAAGTGTATCTCACTGGGGTGCCCCTGTGCTGTTTATTAAGAAGAAGAATGGAACCTTGAGGATGTGCATTGACTATCATTAGTTGAATAAGGTCACGATAAAGAATAAGTATCCCTTACCAAGAATAGATGATCTAATTAACTCATTGAAGGATGTCAAAGTATTTTCAAAGATACACTTGAGATCGAGATACCATCAATTAAAGAACAAGGAAAGTAACATACCAAAAACAACTTTTCGCACGAGATACAGTCAGTATGTGTTCTTGGTGATGCCATTCGGCTTCACTAACGCTCTATCGGCATTCATGAATTTGAGAATCGAATGTTTCAACTGTACCTTGACCCGTTTGTGATTGTCTTTATAGACGATATCCTAATATACTCGCAGAGTATGGAAGAACATGAACAACATCTCAGGATCGTATTACAAACATTGAGAGAAAGAAGGTTGGATGCCAAACTTGTTAGGGTTATATACTAAAATTTGTGCCTTTTCGTATATTTTTTTATTATTTATTCAATAAAATTTTATTTTAATGAGAATCTAAATGGGAATAAATGCTTGTTTCTTTTATTTTATATATATGCAAGCTTATCCATTATTCCTGTCGAGTATTTGATTCGATATGTAGAGTTTGGCTTACATATGGAAGACTGAATAATATGTTATGACACAATAATTTTAAATAAAACACACAGTCTAGATAGAATTGGATAAACTATTGAAATGACTGTAACACATTATTTTAGTAGGCTTGTCTTGGTTACGGTGAATGGTTTGAATTTGGTATTCAATGTTCTGACTCAATGTGTTAGTACACTTGGTGTGTATTGAGTAGGATTATCAAGGTAATTAATTTTATACTGAGAGTTATAAATTATTTCACAACTCCTATTACTATGTATTGCTTAAACTCCTAATCTCGAAGTATTTATTAAACGTGTGCATTTAGTGTACGACACTTTGATTCACCAATGAGTGAAACTTCTGTAGAGGTCAACAAGACCGGTGAGTTAGGTGCCGACACTCCGTGTTTGACAGATAGTATTATACTGACAGAAACCATATCCGATTCAGGTTGATGATATTTCATTGGACCTACTTATAAGTTTAATTATGCCAAACTCTGCAGGTGGATTATTAATCTAGCCTATCAATAAGTTAAGTAGGGGTACTCAAGGTTTAGAGGTTAATCAAACAGGACTATCAGTAACCTAGTTTGATTTTTGGGTATCTGTAATCTCAAATGTGGGGAGATATTTAAGCATTTGGTAATTAGAAATTCGAGACATAATTCGAAGATAAGGTCAGGAGTTCAGTCAAGGCCTTTAGTAGAATAAGTCTTGACTCGTGTAAAAATGAATCTAACTCGGGACTTGAGTTAATGATGTTCAATTTTTTACACGATTAGCTCGTAATTTATTTTTCCTCGTGGCCCCTCACGTAGCCTGGGTTTTGCACTCTCTAGTTTTCTCAGAATGATTTTTAGGATCCGAATATTTAATTTAATTAATGATTTAACGGCCGGATTGATCAGAAATTAAATTAGAGTTCGGGGGGCATTTTGGTCTAGTGGGCATTAAATGGGACCTAGGGTTAAAACCCTAGGCTTTTGGCATTTTCTGCCAGCACAACAAGTAGCCAGCTCCTCCCAAATCAATATCCTGATTTTGTTGGAAACAAAATCTCACTCCCTCTTATCAATCCCTTATTTTCTCTCTCTACCTCTCTCTCTATTCCTTGACTTGGGGGATTGGTTCAAACCCTTCTGATTGATATCTTATATATAGATATGTATCCATTTGGTGGTGGACTACGGGAGTTAGCATCACAGAGAGGATTTTGAGAGAATGCAAGAATTTTATTTTTTTGAATAAAAATTCTAGTGAGTTTTTCAAAGGAAAAATGTTAAGAAAAAGAACTCATTTTTTTCGGTACTGAAAATCTGAGAAAATGGCTTAGAGGCTCGAAGAAGGATCATAGCCCACACTACGTTCTTTGAGATGTACAATCGGAACATACGCGAAAAGATCACTGGGTCGTTTCAACAACAGCGGTGTAGTCATAGAGATCAAACCTACAAGATCTCTAGAGGTATAAAATTTTAATTCTGCACCATTTATACCTGTTCTACGTATTTCTTTCAACGTACTTGTATCGGGATCCCTGGGACCCAACAAAACTAAGTAAGTGTGAGTTTTGATTAAGAAGTATAGCTTTTTTAGGTCCCATTGTTTCAAGCGAAGGAATCTCAGTCGACCCTAAGAAGGTGGAAGACGTAGTAGACTGGCCGAGGCCTACGAGCATTACAAAAATCTAAAGTTTTCTCGGGCTAGCTAGCTATTATCGACGTTTGTATAAGGTTTCTCAACTATAGTGGTACCCCTAACAAAGTTAACTCAAAAGGAAATCAAGTTCGAATGGAATGAATATTCCGAAGAAAGCTTCCAAGAGTTGAAGAAAAGACTAACGACCGCACCAATTTTGACAATTCCCTAAGGGAATGGGCGTTTCGTGGTTTATACTTGTCCCACCCCAATTTGAAAAAGGTTAGCGGCCATGAATATTGGGTGTTAGCCCAATGAACCAAGAAAGCCTTAATCAACAATTAGCTAACAATATGCTAAAAGATACTATATGCAAGGGATTTAATCAATGAAAATCCATAAATAATCAATGCGGGACAATCAGCCCATAGTATCTCGACAAATGTTGTCGCAACAACTCATAATCAAACTCAAAATCATTTATTGTTTAATTAAATGAAAAAGCAAAATGCATCTCCTCAGAGGTCTTAATCCTGAATGCCACAAAGCTGCTGAGTCCATCGACAAGTTTTCTCATTAGTTACCTAAAATGTTTATATTTACAACGTCAGCTAAAGCTGGTGAATGGAACATGCATAATAGGATATAGTTCAAAACAACGGATTCAAAATAGTTTTGTACATCAAACACAATCATGGTATGAGATACACAGTATAATAAAAAAGGGTGATAACACCACTCATCTTTTCTTCTTGTCAAAATATCAATACTTTCCTTATGATCTCGATATGTAGACGAGTCACCAACATTTATCAAAATAATTATATATTTTCATGTGATCTCGATATCAAGACGAGTCACCAACATTTATCTCAAACTGGACATCAGAGTTGTCCACAACAATCTCATCGCATAAAAATGCAAATAATATACTCCGCGCATAAAAATACCAACAAGACATAATAATGTCAATAATAATAATCCGTGCATAAAATGTCAACATAATAATAATGGAGTAGCGATATGATTATCAATATGTGTGTGGGAAACCATCAACAAGAACCATAGGAACAGCCTGTGTGCAAGTGCCAAAAATCATAATACTCGGGGCAGTCTCGGCCCATTGGATCCAATCATCGAACATAGAGTCACCACAGGGTGGCGTCTGGGCCTTTTCCCTAAGACAATCCAATTTCATGTCACCAAAAACCCTCGAACTATCCCTTAAACCGTTGAGCAACTAGGGTCACCCAAGTCTCCGGGCCGGGTCTATTCCCTAGTTGGCCAGAGTCATCCCGTAGAGCCTATCCCCTAGACTTTCCACATTGTCCCAAAGAGAAGTCACATGATCGCTCCATAATAGATAAGAAAATCTTTTGTATGCCATAAAATATTTATACCATAATTGTATAAGAGAATATCAATACAATTCATCCAAAGCATTTAAACATATAATTTTCCTACCAAAGTAGTTCGGGGAATAAAGGAATTTATTGAAAGATAAATAGCATGACAATCCACTCAGCTGATATCCAATGCAAGCTCAAATGCAACAGTAAGCAAATATAATTTTTTTTATCACCCTTATTATGTAATGCAATACATCATAATCCATAAGTAAAGTTATTTAAACCATTTATAGCTACCAAATAGACCATTTTCCCATTTATAAGCTTTAACGTTTGTTCTTGGTGTTAAATTAATCAATAATTAATTTAAGTTATGATTAAACTAATGCCCAAATAGTGCCTAAGCTTTAGGATTAACACAGGAATGTTTTCACGAATTTTTGGTACTGTGAGTCGACCCAGAAGGCATGTGAGTCGACACAACAGAGGGTTCACAGCCAAAAAGGTCACACAAGTGGTTATAAGTCAACACAACAAGGTCGTGTGTCAACTCAAATGCAAAAAGGTCTCGGTATATGCATAACAAGCGATTGTGAGTTGACTCAAAGGGCTCGTGAGTCAACCGAAGTCTCTCAGAAGGTCATGAGTTGACACAATAGAAGTTATGTGTCGACCCAAGGTATCAAGTCAAGGTAAACAGTAACTATGAGTCGACTCAAAGGGCTTATGAGTCGACCCAAGTCCCACAGGTCACCATGGGTCGATGCAACGAAGACATGTGTCGACCCGAAGGCAGGAAACAACGGCATAAGATACTGTGAGTCGACCCAAAGGTAAGAACCCATGGCATAAGGCATGACAGGTGACTGTGAGTCGACCCAAAGGGATGGTGCCTTGATCCAAAGCAGAGTGAGCCAAATAGGCTCCTCTTCAGTCGACCAAAACAGGTCATGAATCGACCCAAGGTAGGAGTGAGTCAACCCAAGGTAAGGCAGGTGGTCATGGGTCGAATCATATGATCTATGAGTCGACCCCAGGTAGCAGGCTGGTAAAGAATCGAGGCTTCATCTTTATGAGTGGACTAAGCTTTCTCATGAGTCAACCCACTGGCGACAAAACCAAGTTGTAAGGGGCATGTGTAAAACCCGGTATAATTTTTTTTTCATAAAAATAATTTATCAAAATAAAATGATAAATTAATTAATTAAAATAAACTAACTAATTAAAAATATAATTTAATAGACTAATAAAAGATTCTGAAAACTCTCAAATAATAGAATAGATTAATTATATCATTATTATAATTGAAAATGGAAAAAAAAACAAAATGAGAAATAAAATAAAAGGAAACCAGGCTGCATGTGAGATGACAGCTGTGTGTGTTTTCAAAATTAGAAGATAAATCCAAGGGAGGGAATCAAGGGTGTGCTCCCTGAAATTTCTAGCATGTGATCCCTAATCTTTTGCAATCAATCCCTTTATAAATGAGGAGACCTTCTCCCTCTCAGAAACCCATCCCTCTCAGTTTCTCTTTCTCTGTACAATCCTCGTCTCCCTCTCGGTTGGCTCTACTCTGGAACCACTGATTCACAGCCACCACCGCCGAGCACTACCACCACCACCAACGTTGGTGTTGCCACCACAGGGCACCGTCGTCATTATCAGCGTCATCATCACCTCATTGTGATCCCTGGTTTGTCTTCTACACATCTGTTTCATATATATAAATATATATATATATATATATATATATATATATATCACATAGTTAAAGAGTTATTTAAGTTCTCGATTAAAAAGGAATAAACCTTAAATAGTTCAAAGCTAGGTAGATATATGAATATATCCCACACATAGGTTGAATCAAGATACACAAATATTACTTTGATATAATGATGCATATATATATATAATAGTGTTATAAATAACAGAAAAACTATATAGAAAAATACATTGAATATATATATGGTTATAAGTATAAACCTTTCGGTTTTATGATGAAATAAACATAAGACGAATAAAAATAATAAGCCATGAAGAAAAGGAATAAAAAAGACCCTGGTTACAGAGATTTTAGCCATGGAAACCTTGAGCCAAAGCTTTGGGTCGACTCACCGTCAGGTTGAGTCGACTCATGCCCCGTAGACG
>JAUTBS010392825.1:0-17465 GCA_032361285.1 Aequorea victoria | reverse complement strand
TTTGTGTCGACACTTCTTCACAATTCTTCTGAATGTGTCGACACTTTTGTTCTTTGTGTCGACACTTCTTCATTAAAGAAAAAGTCTGGAGCTTGATTCTGTAAGGTTCTGAAACTCAACGTTTTGCACAAAATAATCATTAGTAATTTCAAATCAATTATTGTTATAAGTCAAAATCAAGGATATGGTATGATTGAATAACCTTGGGTCAACACCTGGCTTAAACCGAAAAGAGAACAGTTGAGCCTTGACTCAACGATGAAAGAACTCGGGATTTTCTCAAAATATCACGAGCGACAGTAAAAAGGTTCGGGTATAAACTCAACCTAAATCGAAAAGAGAACTGTTGACCCTCAGCTCAATGACGAAGGAACTCGGGATTTCCTCTAAAAATCTTGAGCGAGAGGAAAAGGGTGCAGGCATAAATACGGCTTAAATCGAAAAGAGAAATAATTAGTCTCAGCTCAACGACAAAAGAACTAAGAATTTCCTTGGAAGATCGCGGGAGAGAGAATAAGGGTCCGGGTATAATTTTGGCTTAAACAAAAAAGCGAAACATTATTTTATCAGCTCAACAACGAAGGAACTTGGGATGTTCGCAAAAACTCCTCGGTGAGAGAAAAAGGGTGCGAGTATAAACCTGGCTTAAACTAGAGAAAAAAACACTGAGTCTCGACTTAACGACGAATGAACTCAGGATTTTCCCGAAAACTCCCAGACGAGAGAAAAAGGATGCGGGTATAAACACAGCTTAAACCAAAAAGAGAATCGTCGGGCCTCAGCTCAACACCGAAAGAACTTGGAATTTACTCAAAAAATCTAAGGCGAAAGAAAAAAGATGCAGATATAAACCCGGGTTAAACCGAAAAGAGAACCTTTGAGCCTCGGCTCACCGAAGAAGGAAATTGAGTTTCTTCAAAAAATCCTGGGCGAGAGGAAAAGGGTGCGGTTATAAACTGGCTTCAACCAAAAAGAGAAACGTTGAGCCTAAGCACAATGATGAAGGAACTCGGGATCTCATCAGAAGATCCCACAGGAGATAGAAAGGGTGCGGGTATAAACCCAACTTAAATCGAAAAGAGAAACATTAAGCCTCGACTCAATGATGAAGGAACTCAGGATTTTCTCAGAAGATTTTGGGTAAGAGAAAAAGAGTGCGGGTATAAACTTGGCTTAAACCAAAAAGAGAAACGTTGAGCCTTGGCTCAACAACGAAGGAAGTTGGGATTTCCTCATAAGATCCCGGGCAATGGTATAAGGGTGCGGGTAGAAACCCGGATTAAATCAAAAAGAGAACCGTTGAGATTCGATTCAACGACAAAGGAACATGGATTTTGTCGAAAGATCATAGGCAAGAGAAAAAGGGTGCGAGTACAAACTCGGGCTTAAATCGAAAAGAGAAACGTCGAGTCTTCGCACAATGACGAAGGAACTCAGGATTTCATTGGAAAGTCCCAATGGAGAGAAAAAGGTTTCGAGTATAAACTCGGCCTAAACCCAAAGGAAAAACGTTAGCCTCGGCTCAACAACGAAGGAACTCAGGATTTACTCAAAAGATCCTGGGCGAGAGAAAAAGGGTGCGGGTATAAAATCGGTATAAACCAAAAAGAGAACCGTTGAGCCTCGGCTCAACGACGAATGAACTTAGAATTTTCTCAGAAGATTCCTAGTGAGAGAAAAAGGGTGCGAGTATAAACCCAACTTAAACTAAAAAGAGAAATGTTGAGCCTTGGCTCAATAACGAAGGAACTCGGGATTTCTTTGGAAGATCCTGAGCAAGAGGATAAGGATGCTGGTATAAGTCTCGATTAAACCAAAAAGAGAACCATTGAGACTTGGCTCAACGACGAATGAACTTGGAATTTCGTCTGAAGGTCCTGGGCAATAGAAAAAGGGTGCGGGTATAAACCTGACTTAGACCAAAAAGAGAACCGTTGAGTATCGACTCAAGGACGAAGCAATTTTGGATTTCCTCAAAAACTCGTAGGTGAGAGAAAAAGGGTGCGGGTAGAAGCCCAGATTAAACTAAAAAGAGAAACGCTGAGCCTTGACTCAAAGATGAAGGAACTCGGGATTTTGTCAAAAGATCCCAGTGGAGAGAAAAAGGATGCGGGTATGAACTTGGCTTAAACCAAAAAGAGAAACGTTGACCTAGGCTCAACAACGAAGGAACTCAGGATTTACTTCAAAGATCTCGGGCGAGAGAAAAAGTGTGAGGGTATAAACCTTGCTTAAATCAAAAAGAGAAATGTTGAGTCTCAGCTCAGCGACATAGGAATTCAGGATTTCCTCAAAAGATCATGGGCGAGAGAAAAAGGGTGCGAGTATAATCCTGCCTTAAACCAAAATGAGAAATGTTGAGCCTTGGCTCAACAACGAAGGAACTTGGATTTCATCGGAAGATCCCGGGGTAGAGAAAAAGGGTGCATGTATAAACCCATCTTAAAACGAAAGGAGAAACGTTGAGCCTCAGTTCAACGACGAAAGAACTTGGGATTTCCTAAGATAATCCCATGTAAGAGAAAAGGGTGCGGGTGTAAACCCAGGTTAAACCGAAAAATGAATCGTTGAGCCTTGGCTCAACGACGAAGGAACTCGGGACTTCTTCAGAAGATCTCGGGAGAGAGAAACAAGTTGTGGGTATAAACCCAGCTTAAACCGATAAGAGAATTGTCGAGCCTCGATTCAACACCGAGAGAACTTGGGATTTACTTGAAAATCATGGGTGAGAGAAAAAGGGTGCGGGCATAAACCCGTCTTAAACCGAAAAGAAAAACGTTGAGCCTTGGCTCACGACAAAGGTACTCGGGATTTTCTCGAAAGATCCAGGGTGAGAGAAAAAGGGTTCAGGTATAAACTCGGCTTAAACTGAAAATAGAAACGTTGAGCCTTGGCTCAATGATGAATAAACTCAAAATTTCCTTGGATGATCCCGTGTGAGATAATAAGGGTGCAGGTATAAACCCGATTTAAACCGATTAGACTCGGCTCAACGATGAAAGAATTAAGAATTTCCTTGAAATATTCCAGACAGGTGAAAAAGGTTACATGTATAAACTCAGCTTAAACCGAAAAGGGAACCGTTGAGCCTCGGCTCAATGACGAAAGAAATCGAGATTTCCTCAGAAAATCTCGGGCGAAAGAAAAAGGTGCGGGTATAAACTGCCTTCAACCGAAAATAGAAACGTTGAGCCTGGGCTCAATGGCGATGGAACTCGGGATCTCGTCGAAAGATCCTAAGGGAGAGAAAAAGGGTGCGACTATAAACTCGGGTTAAATCGAAAAAAGAAATATTGAGCCTCGGCTCAATGATAAAGGAACTTGAGATTTTCTCAAAAGATCATGGGCTAGAGAAAAAGGGTGTGGGTATAAATCTAGCTTAAACCAAAAAGAGAAACAGTGAACGTTGGCATTTCCTAGGAAGATCATGGGCAAGAGAATAAGGGTGTGGGTATAAACCCGGATTAAACTGAAAAGAGAATCGTTGAGACTCGGCTCAACGACGAATGAACATGGGATTTCGTCGAAAGATCCTGAGCGTGAGAAAAAGGGTGCGAGTATAAACCCGGCTTAAACTAAAAAGAGAAACGTTGAGCCTTAGCTCAATGGCGAAGGAACTTGAGATTTCGTTGAAAAATCCCAGGGGAGAGAAAAAGGTTGCGGGTATAAACCCAGCTTAAACCGAAAAGAGAAACGTTGGCATTGACTCAACAATGAAAGAACTTAGGATTTACTCGAAAGATCCCGAGTGGGAGAAAAAGGGTGCAGGTATAAACCTGGATTAAATCAAAAAAGAAACGTTGAGTTTCTTCTCAATGATGAATGAACTTGGTATTTTCTCGGAAGATCACATGTGAGAGAAAAAGGGTACGGGTATAAACCCAGCTTAAACCAAAAAGAGAAACCTTGAGCCTTGGCTCAACGAAGGAACTCAGGATTTCCTCAGAAGATACCGGGCAAGAGAATAAGGGTGCAAGTATAAACCCGTATTAAATTGAAAAGAGAACCATTGAGAATTGGCTCAACGATGAAGAAACTCGAGATTTCATCAAAAGATCCTGCGATAGAAAAATGGTGCGGCTATAAATCCGGCTTAAACCAAAAAAAGAACCGATGAGGATCGGCTCAACGTAGAAGCAATTCGGGATTTTCTCAAAAAATCCTAGGCGAGAGAAAAAGGGTGCAGGTATACATCCAGATTAAACCGAAAAGAGAAATGTTGAGCCTTGACTCAATGATGAAGGAACTCAGAATTTCATCGAAAGATCCGAGTGAAGGGAAAAAGGATGCGATTATAAACCCGACTTAAATTGAAAAGTGAAACATTGACCTCGGCTCAACAACTAAGGAATTTAGAATTTACTTGAAAAATCCCGAGCGAGAGAAAAAGGGTGCGAGCATAAACTCAGTTTAAATCAAAAACAAAAATGTTGAGCCTCGGTTCAACAACGAAAATATTTGGGATATTCTTAAAAGATCTTGAGTGAGAGAAAAATGTTGCGGGTATAAACCCATCTTAAATCAAAAAGAGGACCGTTGAGCCTCAGCTCAATGATGAAGGAACTCGGGATTTCCTTACAAAATTTCGAGCGAGAGAAAAAGGGTGCAGGTACAAACAAGGCTTAAATCAAAAAGATAAACATTGAATCTTGGCTCAACGACGAAGGAACTCAAAACTTTCCCGGAAGATCCCAGGCGAGAGAATATGGGTGCGGGTTTAAACCTGGCTTAAACTAAAAGGAGAAATATTATTGCATCGCCTTAACGATGAAGAAACTCAGGATTTCCTTAGAAAATCCTGGTTGAGAGAAAAATGGTGCGAGTATAAATTCAGCTTAAATCGAAGAAAGAAACGTTGAGTCTCGGCTCAATGAGGAATTAACTCGAGACTTTCTCAGAAACTTCTAGGCGAGAGAAAAAGGGTGTAGGTATAAACTTAGCTTAAACTGAAAAGAGAACCGTTGAGCCTCGGCTCAACGCTGAAAGAACTCGAGATTTACTCGAAAAAGCCCGAGCAAGAGAAAAAGGGTACAGGTATAAACCCGGGTAAAACAAAAAAAGAACCATTGAGCCTTGGATCAACGACAAAGAAACTCATGATTTTTTGAGAATATCGCAGGAGAGAGAAAGTGATTGCGGGTATAAACATGACTTAAACCGATAAGAGAACCTTCAGTCTCGGCTTAACACCGAAAGAACTTGGGGTTTACTTGCAAAATCTTGCATGAGAGAAAAAGGGTGCCAGTATAAATCCGGCTTAAATCGAAAAGAGAAAAGTTGAGCCTTGGCTCAATGATGAAGGAACTCAATATTTTGTTAGAAGATCCCAGGGGAGAGAAAAGGATTACGGGTATAAACCCAGCTTAAACTTAAAAGAGAAACACTGGCCTCGGCTGAACAACGAAGGAACTCATGATTTACTTGAAAGATCCTGGGTGAGAGAAAAAGGGTGCAGGTATAAACCTGGTGTAAATCAAAAAGGGAAATGTTGAGTCTCGGCTCAATGACGAAGGAACTCAGGATTTCTTTAGAAGATCCCGAGTGAGAGAAAAATGGTGAGGGTATAAACTCGACTTAAACCAAAAAAGAGAAACATTGAGCCTTAGTTCAATGACGAAGGAAATCGGCATTTTCTCTCAAAATGCCTAGCCAGAGATTAAGGGTACGGGTATAAACCCAGATTAAATCGAAAAGAGAACCATTGAGACTCCTTCAACGACGAAGAAACTTGGGATTTCTATGGAAGATCCTAGTCAATAAAAAATGGGTGTGGGTATAAACCTGGATTAAATCAAAAAGAGAACTGTTGAACTTTGGCTCAAAGACAAAGTAATTCAGGATTTCCTCAAAAAATCATGGATGAGAGAAAAAGGGTGCGGGTATAAACCCGGATTAAACCGAATAGAGAAACGTTGAGCCTTGGCGCAATGACGAACGAACTCAGGATTTCATCAGAAGATCCTAGGGGAGAGAAAAAGGGTGCGGGTATAAACCTGACATAAATTGAAAACAAAAATGTTGACCTCGGTTCAATGACAAAGGAACTCAAGATTTTCTCGGAATATCCCGTGCAAGAGAATACGGGTGCGGGTATAAACTTAGCTTAAACCAAAAAAAGAACCATTGAGAGTGAGCTCAATGACGAAGGAACTCAGAATTTCCTTGGAAGATCCTAGGCAAGTAAAAATGGGTGTAGGTTTATACTCAGCTTAAACCGAAAAGAGAACCGTTGAGCTTTAGCTCAACGACGAAGCAACTCGGGATTTCCTCAAAAAATTCTGGGTGAGAGGAAAATGATACGGGTATAAACCCGCCTTAAACCGAAATGAAAAATTTTGAGCCTTGGCTCAACGACGAAGGAACTCGGGATTTCATTGAAGTATCCTAGGGTAGAGAAAAAGGGTGCGGGTATAAACCTGACTTAAAACGAAAGGAGAAACTTCGAGCCTCAGCCTAACGACGAAAGAACTTGAGATTTTCTCAGAATATCACGGGCGAGAGAAAAAGGGTGTGGGTATAAATATAACTTAAATCGAAAAGAGAAACGTTGAGCCTCAGCTCAACGACGAAGGAACTTAGGGTTTTCTCAAAAGATCCCAGGCGAGAGAATAAGTGTGAGGGTATAAACACAGTTTAAATAGAAAAGAGAAACGTTGAGACTCAACTCAATGTGGAATAATCTTGGGAAGATCCCGAGAGAGAGAATAAGGATGCGGGCATAAATCCAACTTAAATTGAAAAGGGAACGGTTGAGCCTCTGCTCAACAACGAAAGAACTTAGGATTTTCTCAAAAGATCCTGGGCAAGAGAAAAAATTTACGGGTATTAACCCGACTTAAACTGAAAAGAGAACCGTTATGCCTCGCCTCACTAACAAAAGAAGTTAGGATTTCTCGAAAAACCCTTAGCGAGAGAAAAAGGGTGCAGGTATAAAAAAGATTTAAATCAAAAAGAGAAACGTTGAGTCTCGCCTCAACGACGAAGAAACTCAAAATTTCCTCAAAAGATCCACAGCGAGAAAATAAGGGTGCGGGTATAAACTCGGCTCAAACCGAAAAGAGAAACATTGTTGCATTGACTCAACAATGAAGGAACTCAGAATTTCCTGAGAAGTTCCTTGGTGAGAGAAAAAGAGTGCGGGTATAAACTGGGCGTAAACCAAAGAAGAAAACGTTGAGTCTTGGCTCAACGACGAATGAACAAAGAATTTTCTCAAAAACTCACTGGCGAGAGAAAAAGAGTGCGGGTATAAACCCAGCTTAAACTGAAAAAAGAACCGTTGAGCCTCAGCTCAATGCCAAAAGAACTCGGAATTTTCTCAAAAAATCCTGAACAAGAGAAAATGGTGCGCGGGTATAAACCCAGGTTAAATCAAAAAAAGAATTCTTGAGCATTGGCTCAACCACGATGAAAGTTAGAATTTCCTTAGAAGATCCCAAAAGAGAGAGAAAGGTTGCGGGTATAAACTCGGCTTAAACCGATAAAAGAACCATTGAGCCTTGGCTCAGCAATGAAGGAACTCGGGATTTTTGCGAAAGATCCCACATGAGAAAGAAATGGTGCAGGTATAAACCCGGCTTAAACTGAAAAAATAAAAACATTGAGCCTCGGCTCAACAACAAAGAAACTTGGGATTTCAAGGAAAGATCTCGGGCGAGATAATATGAGTGCGGGAATAAACCTGGCTTAAATTGAGAAGATAACCGATTAGACTCGGCTCAAAGACAAAGGAACTCACAATTTTTTCGAAGAATCCTAAATGAGAGAAAAAGGTTGCCGGTCTAAACCTAGCTTAAAGCGAAAAGAGAACTGTTGAGGCTCGGCTCAATCACGAAGAAAATTGATACTTCCTCAGAAAATTCTAAGCGAAAGAAAAAGGGTGAGGGTATAAACAGACTTAAACCGAAAAGAGAAACGTTGAACCTTGGCTCAATGACGAAGGAACTCAAAATCTTACCGGAAGATCGCACAGGAGAGAAGTATAGTGTGTGTATAAACCCAGCTTAAACTGAAAAAAGACGTTATGCGTCGACTCAACAACAAATGAAATCGAGATTTCCTCGAAAGTTCCCAGGTGAGAGAAAAAGGGTGCGGGTATAAACCTAGCTTAAATCAAAAGGAGAAACGTTAACCCTTGGCTCAAAGACGAAGGAACTCGGGATTTCCACGGAAGATCCTAAGTAAGAGAATGAGGGTCCGGGTATAAACCCGGATTAAACCAAAAAGAGAACCATTGAGACACGGCTCAACGATGAAGAAACTCAGAATTTCTTCGGAAGATCCTGAGTGAGAGAAAAAGGGTGCAAGTATAAACTCGGCTTAAACCAAAAAGAGAAACGTTGAGCCTTGGCTCAATGACGAAGGAACTCAGGATTTCATGGGAAGATCCTAGGGTAGAGAAAAAGGGTGCAGGTATAAACCCAGCTTAAACCGAAAAGAGAAACGTTGATCTCGACTCAACAACAAAGGAACTTGAGATTTACTCAAAAGATCCCGGACGAGAGAAAAAGGGTGCGGGTGTAAATCCAGCTTAAATCAAAAGAGAAACATCGAGCCTCGGCTCAATGACGAAAGAACTCGGGATCTCGTCGGAAGATTGCAAGGGAGAGGAAAAGGGCGCGGGTATAAACCCAGCTTAAACCAAAAAGAGAAACGTTGTGCCTCGGCTCAACGACGAAGGACTCGAGATTTTCTTAGAAAGATCCTAGGTGAGAGAAAAAGGGTGCGGGTATAAACCCGGCTGAAACCTATAATAGAAACGTTAAGCCTTGGCTCAACGACGAAGGAACTCGGGATTTTCTTGGAAGATCCTGGGAAAGAGAATAAGGGTGCGGGTATATACCCGGATTAAATCAAAAAAAGAACAATTGAGACTTGGCTCAACGACGAAGGAACTCAAGATTTCGTCGAAAGATTATGGGCAAGAGAAAAGGGGTGTGAGTATAAACCTAGCTTAAACTGAAAAAAGAAACGTTGAGCTAGGCTCAATAACGAAGAATGTCAAAATTTACTCGAAAGATTTCGGTGAGAGAAAAAAGGTGTGGGTATAAGCCTGAATTAAACCCAAAAGAGAACCATTGAGAGTCAGCTCAACGACGAAAGAACTTGGGATTTTCTCGAAAGATGTCGTGGAAGAGAATACGGGTGCGGGTATAAACTTGGCTTAAACCAAAAAGAGAACCGTTGAGACTCGGCTTAACGACGAAGGAACTCGCGATTGCCTTGGAATATCATGGGCAAGAGAAAATGGGTGTGGGTATAAACTCGGCTTAAACTGAAAAGAGAACCATTGAGTTTCGTCTCAACGAATAAGTAACTCAGGATCTTCTCAAAAAATCAAAGGCGAGAGAAAAATGGTGCGGGTATAAACCCGCCTTAAATAGAAATGAAAAACGTTGAGCATTAGCTCAAGGACGAAGGAACTCGGGATTTCATCGAAAAATCCCAGTGTAGAGAAAAAAGGTGCGAGTATAAATCCGGCTTAAAACAAAAAGAGAAACGTTGAGCCTCAGCTCAACGATGAAGTAACTCAGGATTTCCTCAGAAGATCTCGGACAGAGAAAAAGGCTACGGGTATAAATATGACTTAAATTGAAAAGACAAATATTGAGCCTCGGCTCAACAATGAAGGAAATCATGATTTTCTTTGAAGATGTCGGGCAAGTGAATAAGTGTGCGGGTATAAACATGATTTAAATAGAAAAAAGAAACGTTGAGACTCGGCCTAATATGGAAAGAACTCAGGAATTCCTTGAAAGATTCTAAACTAGAGAATAAGGATGCGGGTAGAAACCCGGCTTAAACCGAAAAGAGAACAGCTGATCCTCGGCTCAATGACGAGGAACTTGGGATTTCCTTATAGAATCGCGGATGAGAGAAAAAGGTTATCGGTATAAACTTGGCTTAAACCAAAAAGAAAACCGTTGAGGCTCGGCTCAACGACGAAGAAAATTGAGATTTCCTCAAAAAATCCCAACCTTAAAAAGGGTGCGGGTATAAACAGCTTAAATCGAAAAGGGAAACATTTAGTCTTAGTTTAATGACGAAGGAACTCGAGATCTCGTCGGAAGATTGTAGGGGAGAGAAAAAGTGTACGGGTATAAACCAAACTTAAACCGAAAAGAGAAATATTGTGCTTCGGCTCAACGATGAAGGAACTCGAGATTTTATCAGAAGATCATGGGTGATAGAGAAAGGGAGCGGGTATAAACCCAGCTTAAACTAGAAAGAGAAATGTTGAGCCTTGGCTTAACGAGGATGGAACTCAAGATTTTCTGAGAAGATCCCGGGCAAGAGAATAAGGGTGTGGGTATAGACTCCGATTAGACCAAAAAGAGAACCGTTGAGACTCAGCTCAACGACGAAAGAACTCGAGATATTTTTGGAAAACCCTAGGTGAGAGAAAAAAGGTGCGGGAACAAACAAGGCTTAAACCAAAAAGGGAAACGTTGAGTCTCACCTAAACGACGAAGGAACTCGAAATTTTCTCAGGACATCTCGGGCGAGAGAATAAGGGTGTGGGTATAAATCTGACTTAAATTGAAGAAAGAAACGTTGAGTCTCGGCTCAAGGATGAATGAACTCGGGATTTTCATGGAAACACCCGAGCGAGAAAAAAAAGGTGCGAGAATAAACCCGGCTTAAACCGAAAAGAGAACCGTTGAGGCTCGGCTCAACACTGAAAGACTACAGGATTTACTCAGAAAGTCCCAGGCGAGAGAAAAAGGGTGTAGGTTTAAACCTGGGTTAAACTGAAAAAAGAATTGTTGAGCCTTGGCTCAATGATGAAGGAAGTCGGGATTTCCTCAGAGGATCTCGAGATGGAGAAAAAGGTTGCGGGTATAAACCCACTTTAAACCGATA
Source organism: Aequorea victoria (assembly GCA_032361285.1). Lineage (NCBI taxonomy): Eukaryota > Metazoa > Cnidaria > Hydrozoa > Leptothecata > Aequoreidae > Aequorea > Aequorea victoria. The sequence continues at coordinate 6,602 of JAUTBS010392825.1, read as the reverse complement.
AGAGAACTGTTGAGCATTGGCTCAACGCTAAAAAAAAACTCATGATTTACTTGGAAAATTTTGGGCGAGAGAAAAAGGATACGGGTATAAACTCGGATTAAACTGAAAAGAGAATCGTCAAGACTCGGCTCTACGATGAATAAACTCAGGATTTTAATAGAAGATCCTGAGTGAAGGAAAAAGGGTGCAATTATAAACCCGACTTAAAAAAAAACATTGGGTCTTTGGCTCAATGACGAAGGAATTCAAAATATCATCAGAATATCCTAGGGGAGGGAAAAAAGTGTGGGTATCAACCCGGCTTAAACCAAAAAGAGAAAGTTGGCCTCGGCTCAACGACGTGGAACTCAGGATTTCCTCGAAAGATCCCAGGTGATAGAAAAAAGGTGCGGGTATAAACACGGCTTAAACCAAAAAGAGAAACATTGAGCCTTGGCTCAACGACGAAGGAACTCTTAATTTCTTCAGAAGTTCTTGGGCCAGAGAATAAGGTGCAGGTATAAATTTGAATTAAACCGAAAAGAGAACCGTTGAGACTCGGCTTAACGACGAAGGAACTCGAGATTTTTTTGAAATATCCTTGGCAAGAGAAAAAGGGTGCGGGTATAAACCCGACTTCAACCAAAAATAGAACCATTGATCTTTGGCTCAACGATGAAGCAACATGGGATTTACAAGAAAAATCCTGGGTGAGAGAAAAAGGGTGCGGTTCTAAACTCGCCTTAAACCGAAATGCAAAATGTTGAGACTTGGCTCAATGACGAAGGAACTTGGGATTTAATTGGAAGATCCCTGGATAGAGAAAAATTGTGCGGGTATAAACTCGAATTAAAACAAAAGGAGAAACGTTGAGCCTTAGCTCATCGACGAAAAAACTCGAGATTTTCTCGGCAGATCCCGAGCGAGAGAAAAAGGGTGCGGGTATAAATTTGAGTTAAATCAAAAAGAGAAACTTTGAGCATCGGCTCAATGACGAAGGAACTTGAGATTTTCTTAGAATCTCCCGGGCGATAAAATAAGTGTGGGTGTTTATAGTGTGGGGGTATAAACATGGCTTAAACCAAAAATAAAACCGTTGAGCTTTGGCTTAATGACGAAGCCACTCGGTATTTACTTGAAAAATCTTGGACGACATAAAAAGTGTGCGGGTATAAACTCGCCTTAAACAAAAATGAAAAATGTTGAGACTTGGCTCAACGATGAAGCAACTTGGGATTTAATTGGAAGATCCCTTGGTAGAGAAAAAGGGTGCGGGTATAAACCCGACTTCAAACGAAAGGAGAAATGTTGAGCCTCAGTTCAACGCAAAAAAACTCAAGATTTCCTCAAAAGGTCCCGAGCGAGAGAAAAAGGGTGCGGGTATAGATTTGAGTTAAATTGAAAAGAGAAACGTTGAGCATCGGCCTAACGACGAAGGGACTTGGGATTTTTTCGGAAGATCTTGGGCTAGAGAATTAGTGTTCGGGTATCAACATAGCTTAAACAGAAAAGAGAGATATTGAGACTCGGCTCAATGTGGAAGGATTTCGGGATTTGATCGGAAGATCCTGGGCAAGAGAATAATGGTGACGGTATAAATCCGGCTTAAACCAAAAAGAGAATCGTTGAGCCTCGGCTCAACAAGAAAAGTACTAGAGATTTTCTTAAAAGATCCCGGGCGAGAGAAAAACGGTGTATGGGTATAAACCCGACTTAAACCATAAAGAGAACCGTTGTGCCACGGCTCAATGACGGAGGAACTCGGGATTTCCTTGGAAGATCTCAGGTGAGAAAATAAGGGCACGGGTATAAACACGGCTTAAATCGAATAGAGAAACAATATTGAACTCTTGAATTTTTCAAAAACTCCCGTGCGAGAGAAAAAGGGTGCGGGTATAAACCTGGTTTAAATTGAAAAGAGAACTATTGAGCCTCGACTCAACACCGAAAGAACTAGGGATTTACTCAGAAAATCCCAGGCGAATGAAAAAGGATGTGGGTATAAACCCCTGTGAAACAAGAAAAAGAATCATTGAGCCTTAGTTCAACGACGAAGGAGGTCAGGATTTACTGAGAAGATCCCAGGAAAGAGAAAAAGGTTACGGGTATAAACCCGGCTTAAACCGATAAGAGAACCGTTGATCCTTGGCTCAACGCTAAAAGATCTCAAGATTTACTCAGAAAATCCTAGCCAAGAGAAAAAAGGTGCGGCCATAAACATGTCTTAAACCAAAAAGAGAAACGTTGAGCCTTGGCTCAACTATGAAGAAACTTCGAATTTTCTTAAAAGATCCTGGGTGAGAGAAAAAGGGTGCGAGTATAAACAAGGCTTAAACCAAAAAGAGAAATGTTGAGTCTCAACTCAATGATGAAGGAACTTAAAATTTCCTCAGAAGATCATGGGCGAGAGAATCGTATAAACCCGGCTTAAACAAAAAAGAGAAACATTGTTGTATCGGCTCAATGATGAAGGAACTCAAGATCTTTCTCAGAAAATTCTTGGTGAGAGAAAATTCTTGCATAAACCCGCCTTAAACCGAAGAAAGAAATGTTGAGTCTCAGCTCAATGACGGATGAACTCATAATTTTTATAGAAACTCCCCAACGAGAAAAAATAGGTGCAAGAATAAACCTGGCTTAAACCAAAAAGAGAACCGTTGAGGCTCAGCTCAACACCGAAAGAACATAAGATTTATCCTGAGAGTCCGAGGCAAGAGAAAAAGGATGTAGGTATAAACCTGGGTTAAACAAAAAAAAGAATCGTTGAGCCTTGGGTCAACGATGAAGAAACTTTGGATTTCCTTAGAAGATCCGGGAGGGAGAAAAAGGTTGCGGGTATAATCCCGGCTTAAACCGATAAGAGAACTATTTAGCATTGGCTCAACGCTGAAAGAACTCGAGATTTACTTGAAAAATCTTGGGCGAGAGAAAAAGGGCTCAGGTATAAACCAGTCTTAAATCAAAAAAAGAAACATTGAGCTTTGGCTTAACGACGAAGGAACTCGGGATTTTCTCAGAAGATCTCGGGTGAAAGGAAATGGATACGGGTATAAACCCAGGTTAAACTGAAAAGAGAACTGTCAAGAATCGACTCTACGATGAATAAACTCGGGATTTCAACAAAATATCCTGAGCGAGAGAAAGGTGTGCAAGTATAAACCCAACTTAAATAGAAAAGAGAAACGTTGAGCCTTGCCTCAATGAAAAAGGAATTCGTAATTTCATCAGAAGATTCTAAAGGAGAGAAAAAGGGTGTGGGTATAAACCATGCTTAAACCAAAAAAAAAACGTTGGTCTTGGTATAACAACGAAGGAAGTCAGGATTTACTCGAAAGATTCTGAGCTAGAGAAAAAGGGTGCGGGTGTAAACCTAACTTAAACCAAAAAGAGAAACGTTGAGCCTCGGCTCAACGACGTGGAAGTCAGGATTTCCTCGAAAGATCCCAAGTGAGAGAAAAAGGGTGTGGGTATAAACACGGCTTAAATCAACAAGAGAAATCTTGAGCCTTGGCTCAACGGCGAAGGAACTTTGGATTTCTTCAGAAGTTCCCGAGCATGAGAATAAGGTGCGGGTATAAACCCAGAATAAACGAAAAAGAGAACCGTTGAGACTCGGCTCAACGACGAAGAAACTTGGGATTTCGTCAGAAGATCCTTGGCAAGAGAAAAAGGGTGCGGGTATAAACCTGGTGTAACACCCCTCTCCCTATAGGGTAATTAATCCCACGCTGGAGGGGTGGTACAGCTTACCTAATCCACAATAAGCATGATATAATAAGGGATGCACTTTGCATTGCCCCAAAGAAAAACATCATCAACCATTCTTATATGTCATACATACATTCCACTAAGGGATACTCCATCCCGATAAATGAAAGGTAAGCTAACTACGGGATACTCAATCACAACCATGAAAGGTAAAGAACATAATAATCATTTGTTTACTTGTTACAATCCAACCAAAAATATTACATAAAGGTCTTCCTCTTCCCGGCACTAGTGGATCAAAGTCTACCCCAAACTGTAATCTGCAACCACAATGTTACAGGAGAGTGGGCTTAGGATTAAAATGAAACAAGATATAAAACATCACTGACATGAAGTACTTTATGTAAAAGCAACATCACACACACAGATAAGGATAGTTTTCATGATTCTCAAACATCATACTTTGAAATACATTTATCAAAGCATCTCAAACTCAACATTCACGTGTTATAACCCACAAGCATACATATGTATAACACCACACCCAACACACGCTTACAATGCCGAAGTAGTCGTTTAACCTCACGACTGGGAGTTTCGACGGTACCATTACCTCAACCACAACGCACTTTCATTTGAGTGCCGAGTGTTAGGGCCACTCATTAACACAAGTGGTAGGTGCCACTTGTCCACCACTGGATCATTGCCCAACTTTGGGGCAAAGCATTTATGGCTATCTAACACCCACACAAGGGGCAAAGCTTTTATTGGCCAACATATGCCCACACAAGGGGTCACATTCTGTCCATCACTGGACCTCTACCCACTTAGGGGTAATGCCTTTAAGGCTATCATGTGCCCACACAAGGGGTCACATCTGCCCACACAAGGGGCCCACCGAGATGGTTACCCGCTATAACTTGGCATATACAAGCAACACATGCAATTGAAGATACATTTTAACTTCATCATTTACATAGAAACATGCTCACATTTGATAAACGAGAAGTAAACTTCATTTGAACACTCAAACATGCTTTTAGAAAAACACTCATGAGATCATCACCAAAACATGTTATCCAAAATATTTAAAAATACCCATATTCTCTATATTTCATTTTACACGCGCTAGCCACTCTCACCTTCCACTTGAATGCTTCACGAATAACCTTCTTGATTACGAGGCAACTCTTCTTCGTCCGTGGTTAAACCTCTGAGACCTAAATTACACAATAAACCACGTATAAGAAACAACTTCATATGGTCCCTAACATCTTACGCCATGACCCTATTGTTACCCAAGGTCATTAGTTCCCACTGAAACATATTCTACCCTCAACTTAGAGGTTATCCCCACCCTATAATGTTCAGTGAATTCAATTCAAGAGATTAAACATATTTAATAATTCTTGATATAATTTCAAAGGATAGATGTGATCATTAGTTATGTTTTCTATGAAGAAACCTAAGGCCAAAAGTGGCCACAAAAGCTCAAAAACAATATGGGAAGAAACTATATTTTGTGCTTTGAGTCGACTCAAGACTAAGTTGAGTCGACTCACGTGGTTTTGGGTCAACTCACTTTTCCTTCGGGTCGATTCATGGTGCCCACAGAGGGGTTTGGATTGAGATAAGGGTTGAGGCATGTCGACTCATGCACACTGGCTGGGGTTGGGTCGACTCACATGGGGATTGGGTCGACTCACATGTGCTGGGACTTGGCTTGGGTCGAGGCATGGGTCGAGGTTGTCTCAACTCATGAGCGCTGGGTTTGCTAGGGTCAACTCATCTGAGACTTGGGTCAACATGTACTCACAGAGGGTACAAGCTTGGGTCGACACCCACAGAGGTCTGGGTTGACTCAGGTCCCCACCTGTTAAACAACAGAGAGCGCTGCAACCTCCTGAGTCGACACCCATGAAACTTTGGTCGACTCAGGCTACCTTCTGTTAAAACTATCGAGAGCAGAAATCGTCTGAGTCGACACCCATGAAATTTGGGTGGACTCAGGTCCTCGCCTGTTAAAACAACAGAGAGCTGCAACACCTTGGGTCGACTCACAAAAGGTTTGGGTCGACTTAAAAGGTCTAAAAATGCTGATACTCTATTTCTGTGTTTTTCCCAAAACTAATGGGCTGTTTGGGTGAAAACATGATTTTTTCACTTCACTTCAAGCTCAACAATACCTACAAACTTCTCTCCTCCACATACATACCATCCAAGACTCCAAAATCCCTCATAAAGGTATTTCCACCAAGATTTAGGAAAAGAAATTTAAATTTCTCCCCTTAAAATACGCAACAGTGGATAAACATTGGAGATCTACAAATGCATATGTCTAGAGTTGGGAAAAATTAAAGGAAAGAGTTCTATACTTTGATTAAGAGAGTTATTTCATGGTGTGAATCATATGAGAGCTTAGAACACGATTCTTACCTCAAAATCTCAATGAGGACGTCAATGGCGGTTTACGCCTCTTCTCTTCTCCTCTTTCCTTCATCTCTTCTGTAAATGGTGTGAAGACACCTCACTACTCCAGCTCCAGAACTCTCAAGGTTCCACAAGAACACTTCACTCACTCTTTCTCTAGGTCCTGAACACAACGATGGAAGGAAGCTCACAGATAAGGAAAAAAATATGGATTCGATAGAGAGAGAGAGAGAGAGAGAGAGAGAGAGAACATACTTCTCAGTCTCCCACTTTTGCTTTGTAATGATGGAAAGTCAGGGAGGATGGGACAAAAGGTGGGGCTATCAACCCACAAATTCCTGACATGTTGATTGTCTCCCATCTCAATCCACCAAAAACTTATTTTAATGTATTAAGTTATTCTACTCTCCACATTTTGAGAATTTAATAAATAATTTCCCCATTACTCAAATTAATTAATTAGGTCAAGATTAATTTAATAATTA
>JAUTBS010392714.1:0-10290 GCA_032361285.1 Aequorea victoria | reverse complement strand
TGATGAACCTGTAAAAAGTTAGAATCTAGGCACCGGTGGAGTACCGGCCCAAGACTCTCTGATGCTTAAGTCAGAGGACTGGTAGTAGGAAAAATCGAATGGAGAGTATGTAAGCAGAGTGTAAAACTAGTAGTCGCGTACCTTTGGAATCTGTATATGCCTGTAATTTATAGTGTTTCCTAGGTTCGGGATTCTTGGGTGGGATAGGAATAAATTCCTAAGAATCCGGTCATGTGCGTGATTCCCGGGATAAGGTGAAATATGGAAGGTTCATCCCAAGGATTTTGGGATTTGTGTTGACCTGATTGTGGAGACAGTTGCTCGGAGTGATCTTCGGCGAGATTGTCGGTGTTGCCCAACGGCTCGCTACGCGGGTAACATCCTCGGTCAGTCAAACTGGCCGAGTAGGTTCACTTGATCGACTAGGATTTCTCGACTGAGTAGAGTAACTAGTATTCGGTCATCCCTTGGCACGTGCTGGGAGGTCGACTACAGTCGGTTGAGGTAACTTTTCCTCTCTCGGATCATTCTAATGGTCGATTCCTTCCTCGCTCGGTCGGTGAGAACCGACCGATCAGTTTAATACTTATCAAATGCCCCTATTCCCGAGTTGTACTAGCTCGGCGAAGAAAATATTTTCACTCAGAATGGTGGTTTATACAGTTATGACGATGTCGTTTTGACTTCCCGAGGTGGCAGTTATACAGGGGTCTAGGTGACCCTCCCGTTTCCCGAGGTGATGGCTCGAGATGTCAAAACGTCACATCCCATTAAATGTAGATCTTTTTGAAATCCCAAAAATGGCTGTTCTTTGTCCTTCCTTCGACGTGGCCCTATCTGGACCACCGGTTTTAATAAATCGAATGACCGATGTCTTGCATTTCTGGAGTCATTGGATCGAGAAGCAGGTTTTAATATGGTCCCTTTATATAAGGTTTATATATACGGGTGTTTGGGGGCCTTTGCTCAGTTCTTCAAAACTGTAACTCCAGCATATACCTATTCTTGTGTTCTTCCTCATTCGGGCGTTGATTTTCTCTGTTCGTGTTTTTGTCCAAGTTTCTCGGTGTCTCATCTGCTTTCGCCATTTCTTAGTAAGCTCTTCCTCTTTTTCCTTTTTTACTTTAGTATTTTTTGTTTGTATTGGAGCCATTCTGGCTTCTTTTGACCCTGAGGAAGAGGTTCTCCCCTACCCTCGCTTCTCTACTCATTCCTCATATTTTTTTGTCGATAGAAGCCAGAGTGAAGAAGGCCAGAGTGAAGAAGGCTCAGGACCATCCTATTCGGTTGTTCGATCAGCTGGTGACCCCCCACTCGCTAAGTGCTTGGCTTCTTAGCCCTAAGGTTCGGCGTGGGCACCTCTGCCTCCTCTGTTTTGGCCATCTTTGTTTTTTTATTTCTTTTTGTTGCTTATATTTGGCTCTGATTATCTTTTGATCTCTTTTATTGCAGGTATGCCGAAGAGACCGTTGAGGGCGACTGCTCAGAAGGTCTTGGCTCAGGGATCCGAGGATGTCAAACCCCTATCCTCAAAGAAGTCGAGGCTGGACGTGCCCGCGGCTGGTATGGGCAAGCCTCTGTCTATTGTGGAGCTAGACTCCCCTAAGGCCCCCGCACTAGTGGGCCCTTCATCACTGCCTGAAGGGAATTCTTTGGCTGTGCCTACCGTTCCTAGCCCTCCTGTCGAGGTGGGCCTCCCTGTTGCCGCCTTGGGCCCCAGCCCTTCGAAGGGCCCTTCTGGCCCGCCAGTCGATATCCTGAATGATTTCGACGCAACCAAGACTAGGATGTCCGACTTTGTTGGCAGTGCCGATCCCTCCCTATCTGAAGTGGCGACACTTTCCCTGGCCCGTGACTTGGTGATGGACCTCACTCGGGTAAGGCTCTTTTGTGCCCTTCTATTGTCTTTTAAGCTGTATACGTTCAACTTTCTTTATCTAACCTTTTTTTTGGTTATGTTCTTGTAGGCTTATGCTCGGGCCCTCCACATATCCAGCCGCTACTATTACCAGGAGCGGTTTTATGTTGCTGAGGCTAAGAAGGCAGCTAACATGCTGAGCAGGTCCTCAGGTCAGGCTAAGAAAATGAAAAGAGAGAGAGATAAGGCTTAGAGGCTGACTGCCGAGGGCATGAAGAATAATGCTGGTCTCTCGACTGAGAAAAAGGCCCTTGAGAAGGTGAAGTTCCAGGCTGAGACCAGAGTCCAGGAGCTAGAGGCATCACTAGCTGCTGAGATCAAGGCCAGGGAGGGAGCTGTAGAGGCATTCAAGGCCTCCAAAGAATTTGAAGTGGAGACTACTGAGTGCTATATCAGTGGCTTCAATACGATGAAGGCCCATGCTGTCGCTTCCTTTAATGGTCTGGATTTCTCTCGGTTCCATTGGCAGATGGATGACCCTGCGCCTGAGGGGGATGACTCGGTCGTGGGAGCTACCGAAAAGCTTGCAACCTGACTCCTTCATAGTTTCTTTTTTATGTAACCCTTTTGGATATTTCTCTTTTGTATAAAAACAAGTACATTCTCCTTTTTTGGAATATAGGACGTGTTTTAGCTTTGGCTTGAATGAATGCTTCTTTCTGCTTTTTATTTTTGCCAAGTGTTGGACCCCTCAGTCGATCGGTTTTTGTTTGAGCAAAACTTTGGATAAGTGTCTGGACATTCAGTCAGTCCCTTCTAATGGTTGTCCCTTGGATAAGTGTTAGATACCTCGGTCGGACCTCTTCTGACCATCTAATTGTTTGTCTTCCTCTTGGATTTGGCTAGATGACTGGGTCCCTTGGTTGGATACCTTAAGTTGATCTAAACACAATTGGGCTGATTAGGTCATGAGATGACCTAGTCTGTCAAACTTTATCTTTGGTTCTCGGTTGGATGCCTTTAAGTTGATCCAACCATAATTGGGCCGATTAGGTCCCGAGATGACCTAATCTATCAATCTTTGTCTTTGGATCTCAGTTAGATGTCTTTAAGTCGATCCAACCACAATTGGGCCGATTTGGTCCTGAGATGATCTAAGCTGTCGAGCTTTTGTCTTTAGACCTCGGTTGGATGCTTTTAAGTTGATCCAACCATAATTGGGCCAATTAGGTCCTGAGATGACCTAATCTGTCGAGCTTTGTCTTCGGGCCTCTGTTAGATGCCTTTAAGTCGATCCAACCACAATTGGGCTGATTAGGTCCTGAGATGACCTAATCTATCGAGCTTTGTCTTCAGGCCTCGGTTGGATGCGTTTAAGTCGATCCAACCACAATTGGGCCGATTAGGTCCTGAGATGACCTAATTTATCGAGCTTTGTCTTCGGGCCTCAGTTGGATACTTTTAAGTCGATCCAACCATAATTTGACCAACTAGGTCCTGAGATGACCTAATCTATCAGAATTTTGTTTTATGCATTTTTATACAAGTATGAGAATGTATAAAAAAGTGCTTTTATTGCTTTGATATTTTTACACACTTTCTTACTGATAGTACTTCCTGAGATACTCGATATTCTATGCATGTGGCAGCACCCTACCGGTTGCGTCCCTCAGTCTGTATACACCGGACCTTACTCGGTCTTCCACTCGGTATGGACCCTCATAGTATGGGCCTAGCTTACCTTCTCTTTAGTCTTTAGTAGCAAGAGAAGCCTTTCGGAGGACCAAGTCTCCTATCCAAAATTCTCCCTTTTTTATATTGTTATCATAGTACCTCTTCATCTTCTGCTGGTAGCTTGCCTTTCTGAGAGTCGAGGCTTCTCGGGCTTCATCTAAGCGGTCCAAATTTTCTTAGAGAATCTGGTCATTCTGTTCTTCGTCGAAGTTGGCTACTCGGTGACTCGTTAAACTGACTTCCACTGGGATGACCACCTCGCTTCCATAGGTAAGCATGAAAGGAGTCTCTCCCGTCGGGGTTCGGACGGTGGTCCGATAAGCCTAGAGGACGTTTGGGAGCTCTTCGGCCCAGAGGCCCTTTGCTGTCTCCAGCTTGGTTTTGATTATCTTCAAGATCGTTCGATTGGTTACCTCGATCTACCCATTAGCTTATGGATGGGTAGGGAAGGAGTACCTGTTCTGGATGCCGAACGAACCGTAGAATTCTCTGAACTTTCTGTTGTCGAATTGTCTGTCGTTGTCAGTGATAATGATCTTCTGGATGCCGAATCGACATATGATCGACCTCCACACAAATTCTACTATCTTCTGGTCGGTGATCTTTGCCAACAGCTCAGCCTCTACCCATTTAGTAAAGTAGTCGATTGTTACTATTAGGAATTTTATCTAACATCTTCCGATCGGAAGGGGTCCTACAATGTCGATTCCCCACTGAACGAATGGCCATGGAGTGGTGACCACAGTGAGCTCTTTCGGCGGCTGCCTGGGGTTGGTTGGAAACCTTTGGCATTTGTCGCATTTCTTGATAAAGTCCTCAGCATCCTTTTGTATGATGGGCCAGTAATAACCAGCTCTTAGGATTTTTCCTGATAGGATCCAAGTGCCCGAGTGATTGTCACATACTCCTTCGTGTATCTCTTTCATTACATACTCAGACTCCTCATTTGAGATGCATCTTAGGTAGGGTACTGAGATGCCGCACTTGTAGAGAATGTCATCGATGATCGTGTACTTACTTACTCGGTACCTCACTTTTTTGGCTTCGGCTCGGTCAGTAGAAGAAAGTTGACTATGCTTTCAGCCCAGACAACGCAGACTTGCATCTAATTTACTGTCAGTGGTTCCTCTCTCGGGGTGATGCTCGGCTGGTTTAGGTACTCTACCAATATTCCTCTATCCATCTGCCCCTCGGGAGCTAAGGCCAGCCGAGTAAGTTCGTCGGCTCGTTGGTTGAGGTCGGCTATGATTGTACCTGAATCTGAACGGTTGGCACTATGAAAATTGTTCCCACAGATGGCGCCAAAATATTGGTACCTGAATCTGAACGGTCAATAGAACTCAGCTTGCTTCTGATTAGTGTTGCCAAGTTGTTTGTCCCATGCTCCGCTGATGAACCTGTAAAAAGTTAGAATCTAGGCACTGGTGGGGTACCGGCCTAAGACCCTCCGATACTTAAGTCAGAGGACTAGTAGTAGGGAAGATCGGATGAAGAGTATGTAAGCAGAGTGTAAAACTAGTAGTCACCTACCTTTGGAATCTGCATATGCCTGTAATTTATAGCGTTTCCCAAGTTCGAGATTCTTAGGTGGTATTGGAATGAATCCCAAAGAATCCGGTCATGTGCATGATTCTCGAGATACATTGAAATATGGAAGGTTCATCCCGAGGCTTTCGGGATTTTGTGTTGACCTGATTGTGGAGACAGTTATTCGGAGTGATCTTCGGCGTGATTGTCGGCGTTGACCCAATGGCTCGCTATGCGGGTACCATCCTCGGTCAGTCGAGCTGGTCGAGTAGGTTCACCTGACTGACTAGGATTTCTCAACCGAGTAGAGTAACTAGTATTTGGTCATCTCTTGGCACGTGCTGGGAAGTCGACTTCATTCAGCTGAGGTAAGTTTTCCTCTCTCGGATCATTCTAATGGTTGGTTCCTTCCTCGCTCGGTTGGTGGGGACTGACCGATCAGTTCAATACTTATCAGAATAGATGAAGGTATCCAACCGAGGCCCGAAGATAGTTCGACAGTCCAAATGACTTCAGGACTTGGTCGGCCCATTTGTGGTTGGATCAACTGAAGGTATCCAACCGAGACCCGAAGACTCAAAAGTCCAACAACCAAACAACCTCAGGTCCTAGTCAAAGTCCTAAAAGTCAGGTGGTCAACCAAAGGAGGCCCGACCGAGGGACCAAGTACTTGAAAAATTCATTCGCTTAAAGTGTTGGTCGGCCAGAACAAGGGATAGCTATCAGAGAGTCCGACCGAGTAGCCTAGCACTTAGCAATTGTATGTCCAAAGTTCTGCTCAGAGAGAAAGGGTCATTCAGAATTCAACTAAACCTACCAACTGAGAGATCCAAATACTTGGCAAAAATAAAAAGCATAGAAAAGCCATTCGTTCAAAACCAAAAGCAAAACATGCTCTAAAATTCAGAAAATAGAGTGTATTTGTTTTTACATAAAAGAAAAGTATCGAAATGGGCTTCATAAAAGAAAACTGTAGAGGAGTCAGGCGGGTGACTTGTCAATAGCTTTCTAGACCAAGTTGTCCCCCTGAGGGGCAGGATCGTCCATCTGTCAATGAAACCAAGAGAAGTCCAGGCCTTTGAAAGAGGCAGCAACGTGGGCCTTCATCGCGTGGAACCCACTGACATAGTACTCAGCAGTTTCCACCACGAATTCCTCCGAGGCCTTGAACGGTTCGACTGCATCCTTCTTAGCAGTGGTCAACTCGGTGTAGATTTTGGCCATCTTCTTCTCCAGTTCTTTCACTCTTCCCTCGGCTTGAGATACTTTCTTATGGTGAGCCTACTTCTCAACCAGGAGCTTGGCCATCCCCTCTTGGGTCTCGATAGCAAGCTTCTGAGCCTCTGTCCTGACCTTCTCCTCCTCCTCCAACTGCCTCGAAAACCTGCTCAGCATAGTGGCTGCCTTCTTGGCCTCATCAGCATGGAAACGCTCTCGTTGGTAGCAGCGACTGGACATGTGAAGGGCCCGAGCACAAGCCTGTAAGGTCAAAACCAAAAGAAAGATTAGACAAGAAATATGAACTCATAAAACTGGAAAAGAAAGAAAAAGACATAAAAAGCCTTACCCGATTGAGGTCCATCACCAGATCCCGAGCTAGAGGAAGTGTCACCACATCCGAGAGAGAGAGATCGACACTACCAACAAAATCGCTCATCTTGGCCTTGGCTACGTCGAAGTTATTCAGGATGTTGACGGGCAGGCTAGAGGGGACCTTCGAAGAGCTAGGGCCCGTAAAAATGGCAGGGGCACTCACCTCGCCACGGGGATTAAGAGCAACAATCACAACCAAAGGAGTCCCCTCGGCCAAAGTTTAAGGTCCCATTGACATGGGAGCCTCAGGGGAGTCCATCTCCATGACAGGCGTGGGCTGGCCCATCCTAGCCAGAGGCACATCTATCTTCGGCTTATTTGAGGTCGGGAGCTTAACTTCCTCGGTCTCCCGAGCCAAGACCTTCTGTGCAACAACCCTCCCCGGTCTCTTCGACATTCCTACAATAAAGAGATCAAAAGAAATTAGAACCAGTCATAAATATGAAAGGAAACAAAAAAGAAAAAATATCCTAACAGATGGGGTAGAGATGCTCACTCAGAATTTCAGGGCCAAACAGCCAGATGCTCAGCGAGTGGGGGGTCACCAGCTGACTGTATAGTCGGTTAGAATGATCCCGGGCCTTTCTTCCTCAGGCCTTCGCTTTAGCATCAATGTTGGGTTTGGCCGAGAGGACTTCGTGATCAGGTTTCCCCCACCTTGTCCTGATCCTCGGGGTGTGAGGACCCACCACCTCGTCCAGTTAGAATTCCTAACCGAACCGAGACAGAAAGAAGAATTTCTCACAAAATTTGTCCGAGGAAGGGCAACCAATGACAAGGACTCGATCGTTCGACTAAGCCTGAAAGTAATACCAACCGAGTTGTTTTTCCCTCGGCTTGTAACAGTAAAGGAACTCCTCCACTGACAAGTGGTGTTCACCACCGGAAACGTCTTCCTAAAGAATGATCGCCCCATAGAGGATCCTCCAGGCATTGGGCATCAACTGGCCCGGGGACAAACCTAAAAAATCTAAGACCTCCCTGACGATCCGAGGGACGGGTAACCTCAGCCATGCGGCAAAGGCATGCTCATACATGCCCAGCCGGCCGTTAGGGGGCAAGCACGCCCGCTCGCCATTTTGAGCAAGGTAAAACTCTACTGAGGCGGTAGACGGAGAGAAGAATGAAGACGAACTAGGTCAGTCGCTCGGTTGACCAAGTAGATGAGCTCGATAGCAAATTCATGAGAGACCTCCCCGGAGGGGTGAGCGACAGAACTCGAGGATTCACCTCGGTCGGCATGAGACGATTCGCGAGTTGGGGAAATAGGGAAAGATATGGTCCGCTCATTACTCGAACCACCGGAAGAGTGAATTTCCAAAGGGAATTCCATATTTCCACTCCTCAAGAAAGGAACAGTGTACTGAATAGTAATGCAACCCTTCCAAAAAATAACTCAAAAACTGGATGGTCGGGCACGAATGCGTCGACCAAAGGGGGAAGCTCGAACCTACGGGAGAAAAATAGGAGCTTATTGACGAAAAATAACGAGGAAGGAGCAAAAAAGTGAGGGTAGGGGAGAACCTCTAACTCAGGGTCGAAAGAAGCCAGAATGGCTCGAATGCAACAAAGAACACCAAAATAAAAACAATAAGGAAGAAAAGCTTACTAAGAAATGGTGGAAGCATAGAAGACACTGAGAAGCTTGGACGAAAACTCGAATGGTGACTTAAAGGAAATTGACGCTCGAAAGAGGAAGAAGAACACAAGAACAAGTATATGCTTGGATCACGATTTCAATGAACTGAGCAAGGGTCTCCAACCGCCTTTATATATATAGGCATTACATGAAGGGCCCAGATAAAAACGTACTTCCGCAATCCAACAGCCCTAGGAATATGCGACGTCGACCATCCGATGCTCCAAAATCAGCGGGCCAGATTGGACCACGTGTCAAGGAAAGACCAAAGGACCACTATTTTACAAAATTCAAAAAATTCACATTTAATGTAAGGGGACGTTTTAGCACCCCAAACCAATGCCTCAGGAAATGGGAAGATCGCATAGAGCCCCATGTAACCGTCACCTCGGGGAGTCAAAACGACATCATCATAAACGTACAACCGCTATTCTGAGTGAAGATAATCCCTTCACTAAGTGAGTATGACTGAGCGAATAGGGGGCATCTGATAAGTATAAATTAACCGATCGGTTCAGTCTGATCGAGTGGAAGGCAACCCAATATTAATAGCTGACCGAGGAGGAGAACAGACGAAAAGACACCCCAGTTGACTGAGACTGATCTCCCTACAGTAGCCAAAGGACCCAAAGGGCAGTCGAAGGAAGTTATTCTACTCAGTTGGCCAAAGATGGTCGGTAGGATGGACATACTCGGTCAGCTCGACTGACCGAGGAGGGTTCCTATATTGCACCACGAAGTCAACACTGACAATTTTGGTCCTTGGTCTCGCTATGGTTCCCATCCGAGGACCATCATCGCCTGCTAGTGGGAGTTCAAGTTTGGTAGCTCGTCTCTTCGATGAGGTCAGCGAGGGCTTCTTTACTGAGTCCATTCCTTCTGTCTCCCGGGCTTCAAATATTGAGCGCCTGCGCGAGACCTTTTTATTCCTTCGTCCATAGTTTGTAGGGTTCCTCATTCGAACGACCGAGCATATTCTCGCTCGCTCGGGGAGTTGTGTTTGTATGAGCATGCCTTCCCAGCTGGTCTTTGTCTACCCTTTCCTCGCATCATCCGAGAGCTTTTAGACTTCCTAGGTCTATCCCCGGGCCAACCGATGCCTAACGCCTGGAGGATCCTTCTTGGAGCCATCATCTTATGGGAAGAGGCCAGTGAGGGCCAATTCTACTTGACAGTAGAGGAATTCCTTTACTACTACCAGCCCAAGAAAAAATAGCCTGGGTGGTATTTTTTCCAATCTCGCTCGGATGACCGAGCACTTGTTCTTAGTTGCCCTTCCTCCAACAAACACTGGAAGAAGAGATTTTTCTTTATTTCTGGAGAGGGCTGGGAGTTCCAGCCTTGGGAGGAGGTTGGTCCTAATACCCCTAGGATTCTTCCTTACTGGGGACGTCCTCGGCCTGGGAAGATTGTTGTTGAGCCCTTAGTGGGTGAAAAGATAAAGGCTCGGGTCAAAACTGCGAGGGAGTTCAGGGGTATATCCTTTGGCAACCTGGTGAGCTCACAAAAATTGAGCGCCTGGTTGCTCAGCCCCGACAACCTGAGTGAGAATCTTTTTCTTTATTTTCAAGTCAAGTTTCATCATTGCTTGTTTCATATTTCTTTATCTTATTTTATTTGTTTCTAATGCTGACGTTCTACTTTTTTGGATAGGAATGTCGAGGAGACCAGAAAAGGTAGGTATTGAGAAGGTGAGAGCCCAGCTGGCTAGTGAGGACGGGGCTTTACTCTCAAAGAAAGTTTAGAAAACACCTCTGCCGGCCTCTCGAGCACGGGAGACTGAAGTGGTCAAGCTTGATAAGGAGGAGCATCCTCCCCCGGCCTTTCCCGAGACCACCCCTGTGTTAGGGGCGGGCCACTCTTGAGCCTACTTCCGTCACCCTTCTTGACCCCACTACTCCTGCCCCAGTCCTTCCCGCCCCTACTTCGTTAGCAGGGG
>JAUTBS010392604.1:0-10290 GCA_032361285.1 Aequorea victoria | reverse complement strand
AATTGCTAATAAATAGAATATTATTTATTAAATGCATGGAATTGAATCATTAATTAAGCATAGAGTAGCTTAATCTTATTTAAGGCTTACTTGGCTTGTTGGGCTAAGGCCCACGATTCATGGCCGGTCACCATTTCCAAATTGGGGCGTGACACCAACTAGCTCATAAGGGTCCCCGGCTAGAACCGACATTAAGACCCATCTTGTCACACCATGAGCCATAGAAGAGTGGCGTACTCTACTAGCTCAAGAATTCCTCAAGGGCGATGGGGTACAACCAGGCAAAGAGTTCGTATCCCAGTACGTTGTCGACCATTGCACCCCGGAACCACCTCCCTAATGAGTCTTGACGAGTCTGTTATTAAGTCCATAGGTCTAACCCGGTGCACCAAGCAAAACTGTACCCATCATAAGGTTACCACATGGAAGGGACACCAACCCACTCCATCACAATAACATATCCAAGTCACAAACCATGTGAACTTGTCCAACACAACCACATTTCATTAATAACCAACACTATCCAAGCTAGACACAAGGTAAACACCCCCACCCAAGACTCAGGTCATGCATGAGAGATGTTATAACATAAGTCTAAGATCATAAAATATTTATCTCTGCCATAATTACTCATTCATAACCATGGAGGATGTTAAAAAGAAACTAACATGACTTAGGGATAGGTGAAGCCTTAAACACATTATTTCCCAACAAAACCAGAATTGCACAATCTGTCACACTGAATTTAAAATACTTTAAAACTACCAAACCTCACTGGAAAATTTTGAATATTTACATAGAGCTATATCAAGATGCTATCTAGAGTTTTCATGAAGAACTTGAGAACTGTTTGTGAAGGTAAATGGGTCCAAAAAATGGTAAAATAGAATCTATTGAAAAGGGATCCTATTTGGTAGAATCATAATATCTCCAAATATACATAACCAAATTGATTTCTGTAAAATGGGGGTGAACCTATACCCATAGACCTTTCTTTGAATATATGGATCAGCTCAAGGAGAATTATATAGAGCAATATACAATGGTTTAAAGTGGACTGTTATTCTATCTCCCTGTCACAGAAACCTCAAAAATAGACAACGGGTTTAAAAATATATTTTTGGGTCCAAACAAACATCACACACACTCAAGACATCCTAACGAGGCTCATTCTGAAACATATTTTAATTTGGCAATTTTTTGGTTCACACGAAAATTCTTGAAATGGCTTAAAAGTCACACTGTTTTGATGATTTCTTCGTAAAAACATAGAACCATCAACTTCTCCTATTTTAATACATCCAAAACATATCAAAACATATCACAAGAACACAAAATATTCATAAAAAGGTTCTTAATCACTTCCTACATTATTTTTTCTTTATCTTTGGTCCTTACAAAACTTTCCTAGAACAAGATTCTAAGCGTCATATTCTTGGTTCCATGATTCATCTTCATTCTTGTCCATCTTTGTCCATGTTTCTTTTATCTTAGAGAGGATTAAAGATGAGAAAGTGATATTAGGAGAGAAAATGAGAGTTTAAGAAGTTTCTTACTCAGTTTATTTTTGATCAATAGAAGATAGGACTTAGCTTTAATCCTTTGGTCTTTTCCTTCTTCTTCTACTTCTTTCCTCTTCTTCCCTTTTTCTTCTCAGGTCTGCCGAGCTCTAGAGAAGGAGTGGAGGAGAGGAAAATTTTGAGAAAGTCTGGGAGAATGGTCTTATTTATAAGCTAGGAAGAGAGTGGTAATTCCTTGATTTTTCTTTTCTTTTAATTCCTTTATTAGTCCATCAAAAGTCTCTCCATCTTGATGACTTCTTTGGCCACAAAATCTTCCGAAAGGACTTGTTGACATGAGGCAAATAGTGGTTTGATTTATATGAGAGTTCAAATCAAAACGATAAGTAAATAGGGTTTCTAGAATAGTCTTCTTTTTACTATTCTTTATTTGACTAGCTTTCATCCCTAATTTAATTATTTCATCTATTCTTCTCTTCCTGAGGTATATTTATGTGTAAAAATATCTCCTACAATTAATTAATTAAGAGGGAATGAAATATGGAGTATAAGACTTTGGTTGCTTCCAAAGTTGGCAACCATCACATGACAATATCTCTCCTCTATTTTTATTTTTATTTATTTCAAAAATTGTCACATCAAGCTACTCTCATGTGCTTTCCGGTTAGGAGGTGTTTGGCATGATATCATAATTGCTTTTTTCTCTTATTTTTATAATTAGAAAATTGTGTGTGGCCTCATTTTGGTTTTTGATTAAAGTTTTGGCCTTTTTTGGAAATTTTAAGACTTCTTTATTGAGTGGGCCTTGAATTAATTATTTGGGATCTAGAATTTAATTTGGGCTCATTAATTTAGTTTATGAGTTTATGGTATTAAATTTTCATGTTGGACTCTAGCCCAAAATTCCATCTTTGGGTTGTGATCTAGAAGGCCAAACTTTTTTCTTAAAACTTATTACTATAATTCATTAGGTTTTATTCAAGAACTTTATTTTTCTAATATCATTAGGGTTTATGGAGTTTTAATTCTAGGATTATGGAAAAAATTAGGTCTTTACAACCTACCCCTTTAAACAAAATATCATCCTCAAAATTTGAGAGTTACCTCAATTCTCAAAGAGTTGAGGGTGATTGGCGCGCATAGCATCTTCTCATTCCCAGGTTGATTTTTTGACCCCTCTATGTCGCCGCATAACTCGTACTAATGGAATGGTCTTTCCCTGCAGTACCTTCTCTTTATGATCTATAATTTTGACTTGTCGCTCCTCGAACGTTGCATCATTGTCAAGCCTGAGTTCTTTTCAACTTAGCACATGGGTTGGATCTGCCATGTATTTTCATAGCATGGAGACATGGAATACATTATGCATTCCATAGAGTTGGGGTGGTAAGGCCAATCGGTAAGCAACCTCTCCAATCTTCGATAGGATCTCGAAAGGTCCAGTGTATCTTAGCATGAGTTTCCCTTTCTTCCCAAAGCGTAAGGCTCCTCTTCGAGGGCGAATCTTTAAGAAAACATTATCGCCAAGATGCTATTGTCGACTCTGTGCAGTTACGAGACATTCTTGAATGAGTTTGATTTTGTCTGTGATCTCCTGTATGATCTCTGGCCCCAAGATGCTATTGTCCCCTACTTCTGTCCAACATAAAGATGATCGGCAAGCTCTTATGTATAAGGCTTCGTAAAGAGCCATGCCAATGCTGGCTTGAAAGCTGTTGTTTTAGGCAAATTACACGAGTAGTAGGTGTGTCTCCCAACTTCCTTTTAAATCCATAGCACATGCCCGTAACATGTCTTCCAGCGTTTGAACTGTTTGCTCGGACTGTCCGTCAGTTTGAAGATGAAATGCAGTGCTGAAATATAAGTTTATCACCAAGGCCTTCTGTAGACTTCCCAAAAAATTTGAAGTGAAACGCGAATCACAATCTGAGACGATTGACACAGGCGTTCCATGTAACCGGACAATCTCCCAAATGTAGAGACAGCTTAGAGATTCTAGGGTGACCGTGATTCCTACTTGTAGAAAATGTGCCGTTTTAGTTGGTTGACGATTACCCAGATGGCATCGTGTCCTTAAGGTGATCTAGGCAATCCCATGACGAAGTCCATCGTGATGTGTTCCCATTTTCACTCCATAATCGGTAAGGGTTGCAACCTTTGTGACATCCTATAATTTCTCAAGAAATATTAAAAAGATAATTAACTCAGTTTAGGGCCCAAAGAGAGGCCTTGTTTAGGATGTGGTTTGGGTTAATGATGAAATTAATAAAAAAAAATGGGTTAAATTAATAAGATTGGGAGAAATGAGAGTTGGAATATATAAATATCATAATGAAGGGGGAGCTTTATGTAATTGTTGGGAAGGAGATGTCACCTCCTGACACATCTCAGTGTTTTGCGGGCTGGTAGGTGGGGGGAGTTAGTTCTTGTCTGAAGGTTGAAAGAGACGAACGATAGAGAGAGAGATGGAGAGAGAGAACTGGCATTTTGGAAGAGAAAGAAAAAGGAAGAGAAAAATCGTGAGAAAAAAATGAGTAAAGTGTGCTTGTAGAAGCTGAAGAGTGTTAGAACAGAAGTGGTGAGGTGTTTTCACTCCATTTACAGATGATACGAAGGAAAGAGGAGAAGAGAAGAGGCGTAAATTGACATTGAAGCTGATTGTGGAATTTTTGAGGTAAGAAATTGTATTCTAAGCTCTCATGTGTATACATCATGAATACCTCCTTTAATCAAAGTTTGAAACCTAGATCCTTTGGTCTTTAGCCTTCCAAACCTTAGACCATGCATTTGTAGTTATGTTCATCCATGGTCGGATGTCTTTGTGAGAAACCTAGACTTATCTTTTCTAAAACTTCATGGGAAGACCCTTGAGAGGGATTTTAGGATGTTAGATTATATGGTTGTGTAGGGGAAAAGTTTGTAGGTGTTGTTGAGCTTTGATTGAAGAGGAGAAATCATATTTTTTCTACCAAAATAGTCCCAAAGTTTGGAGGAAACACAGAAAATAGAGCAGGTGTATTTTTCCAGTCTTTGGGTCGACCCAGACCTCATGGTTGTCGACCCAAAGAATTTTTTGGCCTTTGGAGTTTGACAGGCGACGTGTTGGGTCGACACAGCATGGGCTGTGAGTCGACCCAAGTGTGGACCTCCACTGTGAGTCGACCCAAAACCTTAGAGGTGTCGACTCATGAAGTTTTGCTCTTGGGAGTTTAGCAGGCTAAGGGTTGAGTCAACCCAGGTGTGGTGTGAGTCGACCCAACCAGTAATTCCCTCGCGTCTGGGTCGAGATAGGTCGACACCAGCATCGACCCAAGCCCTATCCAAGACCTGTGAATTGACTCGAAGGAAGAGTGTGTGAACTAAGCCCTTTGAGTCAACTCATTGAGGGTCTGAGTCGACTCAAATGAATAAAAATAATTATGTTCCAGCAGTGTTTTGGAGTGGTTGTGGACCCTTTTGGCCTTAGATTTCTTCATGAAAATTGTAGATTATGGCCCTATCTAACCCCTAAAACCATAACAGGGATTACTATAATGGTTTAAGATGATAAAATGAAATTACCAAGTGTGGCAAGGTGAGGGAATCCTTAAAAAACAAGGAGGTTATGTTCCAATGGGGAACGATGGATCATAGGATGATCAAGTGGTCTAAGAAATAGTATCTAGTATCCATATGGTTTGTGTGTTGATACTCATTCTAGGGTAATAATGTATCTAGGTCCCGGATGTTGGCCATGGATGGTGTAGCGATGTCTCCAGGTTTATGAGGTGATCCTTGAGTTACAGATATCAGGTGAGAGTAGCTAGCTTAATCATAATTATTAGCATATTGTAAATGTTTCAAGTACATGGATAAGTATGTTTTATTGTATGCATTGTGTTATGCATTTATCATCTTTTTGAAAGGAGTTTTTGATAAAAAGTGTGTTATGGGCATGTGTGGCTCTCATTTCTAAAATAGTTATATTTATCTTTTCTTATAAAGAGTGTGGGCATGCTTTGTTGTATGCTTGGCATTACGTTCGATCATGAAGTTCGAAAGTATATTTTTAATGCAAAATATGTCATGACCATGTGTAATTCGCGTATCAAATTATGATTCCTTTCCTTACAAAGAATAAGAGCATGTGTGGCTTGTATGGTTGAAAAGCTATGTTTCTCTATACAAAGAGTGTGCGTATGGGTTGTTTGTGTGTGCGTGTGGAGATATTTTCTATACTGTGGGTTGTTTTTTCGAAAGGTACTAAGTTAATGCGGGTAACCCTCCCATGCCCCAAGTGCATTAGGGGCATAGTAATCATAGTGGCATAATCCATAACAGGTGTAAGGTGGCTTGTCCACATATGTGCGGCCATCTAAGGCTTTTTCTCAGTGTTAATTACCTGAGTTACGAGTAAAGTTGCTCCTACCATTGGTGACATAACAAGTGGCCCTCATAGACGTCACTCTAAAATAGAAATGTTGTAGTAAGGTTACGGTATCGTTGAAACTCTTGATCGTGTGGTTAGATGACTACTTGGCCACTAGATGACGCGTGTAGGAGTGTGTGTGTGTGTTAGTGAGCACGTATGTATTGCTATTAAGCATAGTATATGTTGGGCTATTGAGCCATGGGATAGAAACCAAATAAAGCTTTTCTAACGAGTTGTGGGCCTTTATGCCAGTTGAGGCTTTTAAGCCCCATTTGAGCCGTAAGGCCGGATAAGTTATATTTATTTATCTTGGTGTGTTGTTGTGTCATTGAGTCGGGTTGCATGTGTGATTATATGTTTTACATATCATGAAAGTTTGACCGTAGGGCCGTGTGTGCGTATAAAAAGGGTTAAAAAAAATGTTAAAACCTTTTGTGTGGTCGGTAGACCCTGTGTAAAAATAATGAAGATTTTGGTAAACCATATGTGTTGGCTATTGAGCCGAATTATGAGTTGTTATCAATAAAAAGGGTTATTTTTATATAAAAACTGGCATGATTATACTCTACTTTTGTATGCTCTCTATTATGATGCTAAGCCTACTCTCCTATAACCATAGTGGCAGGTGAAGGATCAGTCGTGAGGTGAAGACTTTGTAGTGTAATCTTCTTTGGTTTATACCTGGTTGTTGTATTGATGATTATTAGATTACTGTTTATAGTTGAATTTGAGTTTTTTGCTGGTTACATGATGTATGGGGATATATGTATGCGTTGGAGTTTTCCTTAGTAGCTGTTTGGTTGAAGCTTGTTTTATGGTTTTAATTTGAAGAGATGATCATTTATATAGTATTGTTTGAGGACAGATGACGTGGCACCACTCCGAGTAGGTTTAATTATCCTCTAGGGAGTGGGGTGTTATAATTTGACATCAGAGCTTAAGGAAATAGGTTCTGTAGACATGGTTGAGTTGGTTGAGTTTGGCACTAGGTGGACCATAGGATGTGTGGATTAAGTGGGTAAGAGTAGGATGGTTGTTATGGATGTCTTGCCTTAGTTTTCGGACGTCTAGTTGATCAACTTGGAAATCTGATTGGAAAAGTGTTGTGCACGACGTTAGTTCTAATTAGAAGTCTAAGCAA
This sequence comes from Aequorea victoria, assembly GCA_032361285.1. NCBI lineage: Eukaryota > Metazoa > Cnidaria > Hydrozoa > Leptothecata > Aequoreidae > Aequorea > Aequorea victoria. The sequence continues at coordinate 3,218 of JAUTBS010392604.1, read as the reverse complement.
ATTGACTGGATTGAAAAGATAACCCTAGCGATCTAGGTAGGTTGAGGAGAAGGTCCTATGGATAGACAAACCATAGTTGTGGTACTGGGAAAATAATCTTGGTGAGTGTGGTCAGGTTGAGAATGAGGTTCTATATGGAAGTATGGATCTTGGTTGTTGTGGTTAGGAAGATAACCCTAATGTTTAGGACAAGTTTGAGAACTCCTGGTAAAAGTTGTAAGTATATGGAATGTTCTTCCAAGCGTGTGAGGTCAGAATAATGATCCTAATGGATGGTATGAGCTTGAAAGCTCGAGAAGGAAGATATAATGAATGGATCTTCAGTTTGAGGATGTGGTTTGGGGGTGGAAAGGTAACTCTAATGAGCTAGACGGATCTTTTGTTGAATGAAAAGCTTTGATGGATGTAGTTATCATTTCAGAAGTTGAACAAGTTTTAGTTTTTAAGAGTGTTGTTTCCATTGGGTTAAGTGAGTTGATTTAATCAAAAGGTTTGGTTCGGTGTTTGGATCTTTATCCAAGATGCACATGTTGGTGCACGTTCCTAGTATGATTATGATGGTTACATTGAATATAGGTTGATAAGTGGACTTTGTATGGTCGGGTCGAATGAAGAGGGTTACCCTCACTAGAGTAAAGACAATACGTTTTTATGGAAGAAAAAGGGAACTAAGTATTAAGATGGATAAGGAGTAAAAAGGAAATGTTCTAAGTAAAGTTCCTTGGGAACAAGTGAGGTAGTTTTAGTAGAAGGACCTGGTAGTATGACACGTAGACATGGTATGTGTCTAGCATGCTGTGAATGTCATGAGTCTCATGACGGAGACAAGATTTTTGAGGATGGTGATGTGTTACACATATGTGTGAAAGATGAGATTTATTCCTTGTAGTCTTACGAGTAGTGTTGACATACCATTGGGAATCAAAATGAAGTGCTTGTGGAATGAATCGGAGAGAATGGAATAATGAGATTGAAGTTTGACATGTGTAATGCAAAGAATGTGTAATAGAAGGTGTGGTGAAGGACAAGAAGTGATGGAAAGAACAAAGAAATATGGTCATTGTGAGATTTTAAGTTTCTCGGATGATGCGATTGGGAAAGATGAGGTCACTCTCGGATTGGAGATAGTAACCTCTGGATGGTCGTAATTATGGATAAGTTTTAACCTTGGAGATCTTGAACACACCAAAAGGTGAGATGTTGTACGAAAAGTAAAGAAGTTGAGGATTTTCAACAAGGAACTTGAACAAGTAATTTGCACGTTGTTGTTCCTATCTAGAGGAGTATGTGAAAAGTTGAGAAAAAGATAAGACAAGTTTAAAAGCTTAATGAAGGGTTGTTTAATAATCTTTGCGATGGTTTAGCCACACAATGGTTTTGATGTAGCCATGTGTTGTATGGGCCTTATATGCGGTTGAATTCCTTGAAGTGGAGGAAATGGTCATAGTCTCAAGTTAGTTGTTATGGCATGTAGACATCATTATATGTGTCTAACATGCGTTGGTTGATAAGAATTTCATAGTCAAGATGAGGTTCTTGAGATAGTGTTGTGGTATACAAATGAAAAGAGATGTTTCCCTAAGAGGGTATGCGTAGTCATATATGTGACCTCTAGTGTTGAGCTAAAGTTTGAGCCGAAAGTGATGATGATTCTCATTTTCTTATGTTGAAGATGGAGAATTCTAACGGAGTGTCTTTCACATACGAACGACAATGTGAGGGATGAACATGGAATACCTCATCAAGTAGGGCAACCTGATCGGGTGGATCAGACCGCGAGAATCTTGGGAGCTATTGCTCGGCTATGGAACCTAATACCAGGTTATTTACTAGGCAAGAGGGAAGGAGTGATAAATTTCTAGCAAAGTAGTTTAAGGATTCTAGAGTTAAGAGTTTTATGGGATGCCTGATTCTGTGGAGGTTGAGTGATGGTTGAAGGATGCTGCACACATTCTTGATAGGCTCGGAGTAGCTAAGGATGATCGTGTTGACCTCGTTACCTTTATGTTCGAGGTGGAGTTTACAATTGGTGGGAAGCAACGAAAAAGTTAGTGAAGTTGCCTATTCCTAGAGTGGAGCCCTTGTGCCATAAGAGACCTCTTGGGCTCGCATTTTTTGAGGACAATTGATGACCATTACGAACCTGTATTGTGTAAGTATGAGAAAGAGTAAGACTTTATAAATTTGGATCGATATGAGGAATCTAAATGTATAAGTTTTCAGAAAGGGTTGGACTACTTGATCATAACTAAGTTACAGTCTTAGAGAACAGTAGTTATGTGGTTTTTCTGAATAAGGCAAGCATGGTAGAGAAGGATGTGGGTGAAGTTGTTAGTAGACGAGAATGGTTCAAAAAGCATAAGCTTGGAAGTTCTTTGGAAGGTAAAAGTGAGTTTAGCTGCCCTAAGAGAAGTGGACACGAGACGTAAGTTTCTCATCATCGGAGTTACCAGTCGGTAGCCAAAGTTTTGGGACGTGGAGGTGATCAGTTGAGCAAAGGGGCATCAGACGAAAGTGGTAGAAGTTATGGTTGCTTTAGATGTAGAACATCAGGACATTTTGTAGGAGATTGTCCAATCCCGGAGAAGAATGTGGGTACATGTTATCGATGTGGGAAATGAATCATATATCTACGCAGTGCGTACAATAAGGAACCCATGTTACATCTTTTGTGGGGAGCAAGAATTTTGTGGAGTATAAATCATGTGTATAAGGTAGGACAAAGGAAGAGGTACGTTGTTTGCATACATGTTGGGATTAATACAATTGGACTTCTTGTACAAAAAATAAATAATGAGTAAGGAAAAAGGCTAGAATCTTTGGAGATTTACCCAAGTGTTGTTTGAAAATAAGAGGAAAGTGTGAGAAAAGAAAGGTTGATGGGTTGAGAAGTGTTTTCTATATGTGATAGCTGGTATGCTCAAATTTTGGGATGAAATTTCTTTAAGGAGGGGATAATGTGACATCCCATAATTTCTCCAGAAATATTAAAAAGATAATTAACTCAGTTTAGGGCCCAAAAAGGGGCCTTGTTTGGGATATGGTTTGGGTTAATGATGAAATTAATAACAAAAAGGGGCCAAATTAATAAGATTGGGAGAAATGAGAGTTGGAATATATAAATGTCATAATAAGATTGGGAGAAATAGTTCCTTTGCACGAGTAAGAAACCGATGTATTTTCACGGGTCGCCCTCGTTCCGTATATGAGTTCTTTAG
>JAUTBS010392382.1:0-10291 GCA_032361285.1 Aequorea victoria | reverse complement strand
GTTTATAGGTTCTTTGTTTACGATGCACCACATTACCATTAATTGAATAAAGGTAACCTCCCTGAATTTTCCTCAGTGGGAAAGAATTATGTGGTTCACTATGTGGTGAAGGATTCGATATTCAGGTAGAAGAAGGTTGACATCAAAAATTCTATCAGGACTAAGGTTAGTTCGACCAGAGATTTGATAGATGAATTCTTCAAAGGGAATGTCAGGGTGGTGATGGCATTTGTTGGTACAATCTAGAAGGTGGGTTCCACTAGGGATTTCTAGAATTTTATTAATCAGGTCATCTCCAAAAGCTAGGTCTTTTCCCTTGACCTAAGCAGAGAGAAATAACCCTTTAGAGCCCTCTGTCAAATGCATATGGGCATAGGTTATTCTGACTAATTCAGGAAAAATTGATTCCTTGATGGTTACAAAGTTGTACCATCCAAGATCTGTGAATCAGTCCCTAAAGTGCATTCTAATTATATCGAAAAATTAGAGATCGATGCATCGCTCATCTGGGACTTGGCGAGTTTTGAAGAATTTTGAATACTTAACTTGGGTTTCTTAGTCTCTAAAGGTAAGAGAGGATGAAGAGGGATTCTTCTCCTTTTTGGTTTTCTTCCTTTTGCTGGAGGTTTCAGCTTGGCCAGTCCTTACTCATTTGGTGATAGATGATGGAGTAGGAGCATCCATTGTTGATTTGAGTTTTGAGGCGTAGATGAAGTTCTCCAAAGAACTAGGGCTTTTTCAATTCTTGAAATATGATATCGCGACTAAGCGATGGTGAAGCAGGGGTGCGAAAGAGGTAACAAAGAAAGAAATCTTGAAGAATATAGATGAAGAAGACGACTTTTTGACACAGGTGAGAGAGAGAACAGAGCGAGAAAGAAAAGGGAGTCTGATTTAAAATAATGAGGTCACCACAGAACACATAATGTTTATATACTCGTTACGCTTGAGTCGACACATATGAGAGTTGAGTCAACACAAATGCGTTTTAGGGAAACAGCGACCAAAAGAAAGCTCATTGAGTCAAAAAATATCCCTGTGTGTATGGATAGAAATACCTTGTGAGTCGACACAACAACATGTGAGTCGACCCATCAGCGTCAATATTGAGGCCTGAGAGTCCTGAGTCAACACAGTCATTCTGTGTGTCGACACCAACATATAAAAAACACAAAAAAAAACAACACAATCATCACATTTTTCATAGATTTAGCATTCCTAACTCACCTTTAATAAAATTATAACATTCTTCACTTATTGGTTTGATGAAAATATCAGCTAGTTGATGTTTTGTTTTTATAAATTCTAATGAAATATTACATTTTTGTACATGATATCTTATAAAATGATATCGTATTTTAATGTATTTTGTTCTTGAGTACTGGATAGGATTCTTAGTTAAATTGATTGCACTTGTATTATCACATTTAATTAGAACCTTATGATATTTTAGATTAAAGTCTTCCAATTGTTGTTTCTTGTATAATATTTGAGCGCAATAGCTTCCTACAGCTATATATTCAGCTTCTATGGTTGAGGTAGTTACAGAGTTTTGTTTCTTACAAAACCATGAGATTAAAGAGTTTCCTAAGAAGTGACATGATCCACTAGTGCTCTTTCTATCTAACCTATAACCCGTAAAGTCTGCATCCACATAGCTTAGCAGTTCAAGAGAGGTGTTCTTTGGGTACCATAAGCCTAGGTTAGTTGATCCTATTAGATATCTAAGAATTCTTTTTACAGCTATTAGATGTGATTCTTTAGAATTTGACTGATATCTAGCACAAAGACATACGCTGAACATAATATTAGGTTGACTTGCAGTTAGGTAAAGGAGGTTACCAATCATACCTCGGTATTTTCTACTGTCGACTAACTTTTCTTTTTTATCTTTGTCTATTACTATTGATGTACTCATGGGTGTTGTGCAAGGCTTTGCATCTTTCATATCAAAAAAATTCAGTAATTTCTTCGTATACTTGGCTTGATTTATGAAAGTCCCTTATCTAGTTTGTTTGATTTGTAATTCGATAAAGAAATTGAGCTCTCCCATTATGTTCATTTGGAATTCTTCTTACATTGTTTTAGTAAATTCTTTACATAGACTATCATTAGTTGATCCAAATATTATGTCATCAACATATATCTGAGCTAACAACATGTCATTTTCTCTTTGTTTGATAAATAATGTTAAATCTAATTTTCCTCTAAAAAATTCTTTTTCTATTAAGAAACCACTTAGCCTTTCGTACCAAGCTCTAGGTGCTTGTTTCAATCCGTATAAAGCTTTTGTTAGCTTAAAGACATGATCTGGATATTTATCATTTTTAAACTAGAAGGTTGCTTTACATATACTTTTTCATTTATGTATCCATTCAGAAAAGCATTTTTAACGTCTATTTGATATAATGTAAAGTCGCTTTGACATGAAAAGGTTAATAACATCCTTATAGCTTCTAGTCTAGCCACTAGAGCATATATTTCTTTATAATCAATTCCTTCTTCATGATTATAACCTTGGCTATTAATCTAGTTTTGTTTCTTATTATGTTTTCAGATTCATCTTTTTTATCTTCTAAACACCCATTTTGTGTATATTACTGGTATATCTTTTGAACTAGGAACAAAGGTCCAAACCTTATTTCTTTCAAATTGATTTAGTTCCTCATGCATGGCATTCATTCAATATTCATCATTTTCACCTTCTTGAATATTTTTGGGTTCTATTTGAGATATGAATGCTAGATTATTGTTTACTTCTCTAACTAGAGATCTAGTTGTTACTCCTTTAGCTGGTTCACCTATGATTTTTGATCTTTTGGATGATTTTTTATTAATCTTCTATAGGGATTCTCAATTTGTGGTAATTCTTTTGATGACTTTATATCTTTGTTTTGAGATATATCAAGGGTTATGTCATTTACTTCTTCACCTATTATTTCTAGGTCATCATCAGTATGGTTTTTAGATATAGATATATTTATTTTTTTGAAAATAACATGCATAGATTCTTCAACTACTTGAGTTCTTTTAATATATACCCGATAAGCTTTACTCATAGTTGAATATCCTAGAAATATACCTTCATTAGATTTAGTATCGATTTTTCCAAGATTATCTTTGGCGTTAAGGATAAAGCATTTACATCTAAATACATGGAAATAACCAATGTTCGGTATCCTACCGTGCCATAGTTCATAAAGAGTTTTAAATAATTTTAATCTAATCATTACCCTATTTGATACGTAGCATACGGTGTTTACGATTTTAGCCCAAAAATATTTAGCCAGATTATGTTCATTGAGTATTGTCCTTGTCATTTCTTGTAGAGTTCTATTCTTTCTTTCAACTACACCATTTTGCTGAGGTATTTTAGGTGCGGAGAAATTATGGCTTATATCATTTTCATCACAGAATGTTTCAAAATTTTTATTAATGAATTTGCTTCCTCTATCACTTCTTATATTATTTATCATATAACCTTTTTCATTTTGTTGTCATTTGTGAAGGGGACCGGTTAAAACAAACTCAGAACCCCATTACATGTCTCGGGGCCATGAACCATGGGTCGGGTCGTGCATGAAAAATCCAAACAGGACGTTATGTCGGCACTTGTCGAGCACGAGGTATGCTCACAGTGCCGAGTAGTAAGACCTTCGTACACGAGACCAAACATAACCACGGCCGAGCAGGCACTGCTCGTGCACACGATCGAACAGTCAATGTTCGTGCATGCGGCCGAACAGTCAATGTTCGTACACAAGGCCGAACAGGAAGAACTCGTAGGCGAGGCCGAGCAATAAAACTTGATTGTGACAGCTTGAATGGTACGCAGGTGCTGACATTCGGGCATTTAATGCGCCATCAATAGGAATTTAATGTTTGTCAGGGCACAATTAGATCCCTTTGAATGACATTCAATGTGTAGTTAATGGGCATAAGGTTCTCACTTCAATGATGGTTGCTCTACCTGGGTAGAGTTAGGCTCAGCCTGGGATAGAGAGACAACAGAGATAATGACATCATGACAAAGATACTTTGTCCCCTGAGGCCTTAATTCTTCCTATAAATATGAGGGTTATCTACAAATCAGGGGTGCGTGAAAAATGAACTAAGAAATCCCTGGATAAAACTCTTTACAATACGCTACATTTCGTCTGTTTTTTCACATGGAATTATGTTCTAATTTAGCCATCGGAGGGGGATTCCGCGAAAATACCCCGTCGGGCAGTGACCTTGTTTTATCATTGCAAGACTGACCTAGCTACAGTGCGACCGACCAAAGTCACATTCGAGAGGATCCAAGCCTGGTTCGATCCAACCCGATTTGTACACCACTGTGGGTTTTCTTGCTCGCACATTTGGCGTCGTCTATGGAAAGTATCTATAACTAGACGAGCTTGATCCTGCCTTATGTCATCTCCATCTAAAACATGTTCAGAAGGAATTGACAGGTCTAGCCCAGAACGTAGTTTGGTGGACAAAATTCCTACCCAACCGCCAACCAAACGACAAGGCGAGAAATCTCGACATCGGATGCCCAAACGTTTGGAAGGAGTATTTGACTAGGAGGCCACCATCGATCGAATGAAAAGTGAAATTGCTGAGCTAAAGTCCGCCTTATTACTTCAACAAAAAGAAAAGGGTCAATTGGAGGATGATGCCACCAGCAAACATGGTCCGTCCCACAGTAAAATTTAGCCTTTCCCTTCTCCAAGGGCAAGCCTGGGCGTTCGCATCAGCCAGGAACGACACATGGACAAACCAGCACCAAGGCTATCTCGACCTATCAAGGACATGCCCAAGTGAGTCGTTCCACGCCTTCTTCATGACAGGTGAGTTAGTTCCGGAGGGACCAGTTATTTTTCCTCATCACAATGGAGCACCAAGGAGCAATCTTATACTTGCTCGACTCGGTAGCACCATAATTCCCAAATGGAGAAACACAGGGACAAGGTACCAGAGTTGGCAAAAAATCACCCTTCGCGGAGCTTACCCGAAACAATCCCTCGACCAGGCTCAGGATCGGGTCAATACCACCGATCGAGCCAATAAGGATTCATTCCAGACAGCTTGGTCGCAAGGCCGAACACCACTCCGAACAAATTTCTCTCTACCCCATTTTTGGCTCGGATCGAGTCCCTAATACCTCCAAAAGGCTTTACCCTCCCCAAATTTAATTCTTATGATGCCAAAATGGACCCTAATGCGTATATCAGCCACTACCGATAGATGATGACACTGTGGAGTAGGAATGATTCCCTTTTGTGTAAAGTTTTTCCATCCAGCCTTAGAGAGACTGGCTTAAGGTAGTTTGAAAAATTATCAGCATCTTCCATTAATAGCTGGGGAGAGCTGGCCACGGCCGTCGTGGCCTGGTTTATAACTTACACTAAAGTCCACAAGGACATCGACACCCTCCTGGCGCTAAAGTGAGGCAGAAATGAGTCTTTGTGAGCCTATGTCGATAGATATTATGAGATATATAATGAGGTTGACCATTGTAGTAAAGACATGGCAGTGGCAACCTTTCGCATGAGACTTGTCCAAGGGAGCGAGTTAAGAGGTGCTCTGACAATGGAGCCACCTAAAACCATAGCGGAATTAATGAGGAAGGTGAAGCAATACATTCGAAAGAAAGAGGACTCTAGGGCGACCGAACAAGGAGGAGCCGGGTCAAGTCCTAAGAGGTCCGGGGCCAAGGTTAGCGACGACCAGCTCAAACGACCACGGGGGGATAAAGGCCGAGCAAAATATTTTGGTCTGGACAAACACGATGCGGGTTATAAAAATATGAGAATGGCCGTCAACACTGTGTTCGTCAAACCAATATATAAGATGCTTTCCCGGATTAGGAATATGCCCTATTTCCAGTGGCCTGCTAAAATGTCAGAAGCCCCTATACAAGCGGCCGCCCGAGTAGGAATTTAGAAGTGATGCTCTTATCATAGAGAGCAAGGGCACCAGACCGAAGATTGTTATGCCTACAAGCGACGTCTCGAGAACTTGGTCCAACAGGGCCATCTTAAGGAGTATATAGATGGTCGAGGTCGAGATAATTCGGGAGGGGCTGACCGAAGGGAGGTAGCGGCTCCTCTAATTGAGCTAATCCAAAAGGCTCGACATAACCAAGCGGTTATGGTCGTCCAGACAGTGAGAGAGCTAAGGGCTAGTGACAGGAGGGTTGAGATCGCCTTTACGGAGGAGGGTTCATACAGGGTTCAACACCCTCATAATGATGCACTTGTCATAACGCTGAATATGGCCAGATTTAATGTTAAACGAATCTTGGTAGATCAGGGCAGCTTGATTGAGATTATGAACTATAGCCTATTCAAAAAACTCAGGCTTGGCGAGTAGGACTTGACCCCGTCCCTGACCACCTTGGTAGGGTTTAACTCCTAGGCAGTATGGCCCATGGGTCGGGTCACCATCCCCATTAGAGTCGATCTCGTTGCTATAATAACCAACTTTCTCATGGTGGATGTTCCATCGGCTTACAACGCAATAGTTGGACGATATTGGCTTCATGAGCTGAAGACTGTACCCTCGACCTACCATCAAATGCTGAAGTTTCCCACCGAATCGAATGTAAAAGTGGTGTACGACGATCAAATCATCTCAAAAAACTATTTTCTGGCAGCCCTCAAACGAAAGTGCCCGGGTGGCAGGTACAACTGGTGGAGGTCCCCGATCATCCAATCCTAGAGGACACTGGCACTACAGCCAAACAGAAAGCAATGGAGAGCCTCAATACCATTCCCATCACTGGGGGTAGTCCCGAAAAGTTGTTCTTGATCGGTTCCACCCTGGGGGATGAGGAGAGATCCCATCTCGTGGACTTTCTCCACATGCACCTTCAAGCCTTCGCATGGACACCATATGAGATGACAAGGATTGACCCTGCATTCATTCACCATCAACTCAAACATAAATTTGGCCTACAAACTGGTCAAATAAAGAAGCAAGCAGTCGACTCCTAGGCACACTGAAGCTGTAGTAGAGGAGGTGGCTAAGCTTCTTGAGGCAAAGGCCATAAGAGAGGTACAATACCCTGATTGGTTATCTAATACAGTCGTGGTAAAGAAGAAAATGGGGCAATGAAGGGTGTGCGTTGATTTTACTAATTTGAATAAAGCCTGTCCAAATGACAGTTTTTCTCTCCCCAAGATAGACCAATTGATGGATTCTACGGCATGGCATGCGCGGATGAATTTTCTCAATGCCTATCGCGACTATCATCAGATTGCTATGTTCACACCCGACCAAGAAAAGACGGTTTTTATCACCCCCAGGGGCACGTATTGTTATACCATCATGCCTTTCGGGTTAAAGAAATGTCGGGGCTACTTATCAGAGAATGGTCACAAAGATGTTCGGCCATCTAATAGGCCGAACAATAGAGGCGTACATTGATGATATGGTGGTCAAGACCAAGAAGCCCAACGGTCATTTGGCCGACCTACAAGAAGTATTTGGCATCCTGAAGTAACATCAATTGCGCTTAAACGCCTCCAAATGCATCTTTGGCACTATGATCATTCCTGCAAGTTTCTCAATTTCTTAGTCACTTATCGTGGTATCGAGGCAAATCCAGACCAAATCAATGCGCTTCAGAGTGTACAACGCCCCACTTTGGTTAAAGAGGTGCAAAAGCTTACAGGAATGACCGCAGCTTTGAATCGGTTCATCAGCCGCTCTTCAGACAAGTGCCGCTCATTCTTTCAAATTTTGAAAAGACATGCAGGGTTCCTCTAAACCGAGGAGGCGGACCAAGCCCTTGAATCTTTGAAAAGATATCTCGCTCAACCTTCGCTTCTTTCTACTCTGATACCCGGAGAGGTTCTATTCCTATACCTCGCCGTCTCGGTGCATGCAGTAAGCGGCGTTCTCATACGGGACAACGGTAATGCCCATTAGCCGGTCTATTATGTTGAGAAAACCGTCTCTGACGTTGAAACGCGCTATCTCCCCATGGAGAAACTCGCGTACGCCCTGTGTAAAATTTGGTAATTTTTTTTAAAATTTTAAAACTAATTATTAATATAATAAATGAACTTGTTAATTAAAACTAAACTAACTAAATAAAAACATAATCAGATAAAATAATAAATTAACTAATTTCAATAAACTAACTAACTAATAAGGTAATTAATGTAAAATATATATTCTGAAAACTTAAATTAATTAATAATACAATTGTAATGTTACCAATTAAATAAAAGGAAAGAATAAATGATTATGAAAGTAAATAATATGCTAGAATTGAAAATAGCAAGAAATCAAGTAAAAGAATTTAATTACTTTAAATAATTAAGCAATAATACATATTATTGTACAAACGTTCACCAATGACTTTACAAAACCCTTAATTAATTTTAAAATAAATTTTTTCTTTAATCATTAACACACCAGACACGAGGCATCTTGTTTTGTTTTATTTGAAACACACCGACACGAGGCATCTTTTTCCTTGATTATAACTGAACTTCTACACACCCAAAAGAAACACAGATTCTTTTTTCTTTCCCTTTTGTTTTTCTTTTCCCCCTCGGGTTCCCTCTCACCGGCGCCAGCAGCAGGGTCGACGACATCCCCGTCACCGTTCACCACCTCCAGTGTCCACCTCTGCTCCGATGAGAAGAGAGAGAGAGACCACGAGAGAAAGAGAGAGAGACACGGAGAGACCCACCGTTGAGCTCCTCTCATCGACCGGCCACTGTCGTCGATCTCCCTCGCCGTTCACCATCGTCGCCTCGTCATCATCAAGCTTTGGTCCCTCTACGCCGATGAAGCTCAAGCGACCTCCGTCGTCGACTGTCTTTGTCTTCCTCCGATCCGACGTTGGCTTTTTGTTGGAGGGCTTCCACCGATGATGCTCTTTTCATCGCCCACCGCCGCCGACGACCTCTCTTCGATGGCTTCGTCCATCGCCGTGGCGTGGTCTCTCGGGACTTTCCTGAGTACTCTGAAGTCATACTCATACGCGGCTGAATGTAGTTGGTAATCTCAGCTACGTTTCCTAGCCTCTCGGTAGGCCCCCAGGTGCGTTCGGCTACCTTCTCAGCTGACCAACCTTGGATGGGAATGCACTCGGCTCCAACCGACTGACCACAAATCCTATACTCATCAGAGGCCCCCTGTTCTTGAGCTGGACCTGCTCAGCGAAGGGAACACTCAGGAATGACGGTTGGCACAGTTTTCGAGAAATGGCGCACACCTTTCGAAGCAGCGGCGTTGTATTACATTTAATGCTGTCATTTCAAACGCCATAAAACGGCGCCCTTTTGGGCTTCCATTGACACCTGGCCGAATCTGGATCGTTGACTTCCTTGGATCGTATGGTTGGAATCTCTTTGGTATTTCAGCCGTTGGATCGAAGCTAGTAACCCCCATTTGGACCGTTGCCTCCCTTGTATATGTATGAAGGATTCTACCTTTGGCCTCCCTTTACGCATTCTAACCTCTGAAGAACTCCGTTCATCTCTTTCACTGCATTTCCCATTTTCCGGTGTCTCTATTGTTTTCGGCGACGAGGTTTCCGAGCACCCTCTTTCTCTTATGCGTCGTACTCGTCTCCTCGCGCTAGTAAGTCTTTCTTTCCCACTTTTTTAATCTTGTCGTTCTGGCCCAGCTCTGGCTTCTTCAAGCCCGAAATCGGCGCCCGCGTCTTACCTTATTTATTCTCCTCCCTCACCCCTATTTTTTGCAAAACGTTTGAAATATTTTCATAATAGGCATTTTCGTGCCCCTTCTCTTGATTTTTTGGTGCTTAGCAGCCCAGTATTTTATCTGGTTTGTAAGGAAATCTATCACATAGCTAAGTCTTACCATCCCTCTACTCGTCGGAGTGCGATGAAACGCCCCCGAGAGACCTCTATAGTAGGTAATCGTTCCTCCACCTCTGGGTCTGACGATTCTGGTTCGGTCCCAGGTCTCGCCCTTACTTACGCCCGAGGGCCTTCTGCCCCAGCTGGCAGTTCGGGCTCTGTAGCCCACCTGTTCGAAGAGGTCGAACAAGGCTTCACAGCCGAATCAATACCCTCGACCACCCGAGCCTCAGACATCGACCGGCTTAGGGAACTCTATTCCTTCCCGTCTGGTGTAGTTTGTAGGGTCCCTCACAAAGATGACCGAGCCTGCTCCCAATCACTCGGGGAGGTCTGCCTATACGAGCACACCTTTCCCGCTGGTTTTTGCCTTCCCTTCCATCCTTTCATCCGACAGTTGTTAGATTTTCTTGGCCTATCTCCCAGGCAGCTTATGCCGAACGCCTGGAGAATTCTCCTCG
>JAUTBS010392271.1:0-10291 GCA_032361285.1 Aequorea victoria | reverse complement strand
ATTATGTCTTGTTGACATATCTTTATATGCGTGGATTTCTGTTGGCATTTTTATGCGATGTATTTGCTATGGACACCTCTGTTGTCCTGTCTGAGATATATGTTGGTGTCTCGTCTTGATAACGAGATCACGAGAAAAAGAAAAATATAAATATTTTGAACAAAAATAAAGTGATGGGTTGTGTGATAACCCTGTTTATCTATACTGCTTATATCTTGCCAGGATTACGTTTCAATTAAAAGCATATTTTAAATTCTCTATTTTAGAACTGTATATTATTATGCATGCTTTCATTCACCAGCTTTTGCTGACGTTGTACTCACCATTTCAGGTACCCAGTGATGAAACTTGTTGATGGACTCGGTTGCTTTAGGGAATCCAAGATGCGACCTCTAGGGCATGCATGCATTTTTTTTGCTTCCGTATTTGAATAAATTCAACATTTATGATGAGATGTCGAGATATATTGATGAGATAGTTGGGCTGTTTTGTCCCACATTTATGTTTATAGATTTTAATTGATTTAATTCTTGAAAGTTTATATTAATTAGCATATGGTTAGCTAATTGCATGCTTAGGCTTTCTTGGTTCATTGGGCCAAGGCCCATGATCCATGGCCGGTCACCTTTCCCAAATTGGGGTGTGACACTCCAAGTCAATCAGGTTCCACGAGTTTTGTAGGGTGGGATAGCCGATGACCTTGTCTGGGAAGAGGACCAATATGGTGTGGGCTTGCCTAGAGCTGGAACCGTCGTTGCTATACCTGCAGCTGCAACAGCTGTAGAAGATCCTTCCATAGCCCGAGAAGCCCTACTCTCCGACAAGAATGATAGGTTGGAAAAGGTTCTGAGAAAGGCCAAAGGGGTAGATGACTATATGCTAGACATTGGAGGTCTTTGCCTCTTTCTCGATGCCAAGTTGCCGAACAAATTTAAGATGGCAGATATAGAAAAATTTGATGGCACCGGGGATCCCGGATTCATTTGCAAATGTATGTCAGTACTTTGCCCCCTATGGGAATTGACAAGCAGCTGAAGGCATAATTATTCCATAGGTCCCTATCAGGTGGTGCCCAACGATGGTTTCTATCTCTAGAAGCCACCAGGATTAGGAACTACGAAGACATCGCCACTGCGTTTGTTGGGCAGTATAGCTATAATGTCCAACTGGATGTGACAATGAGAGAATTATAGACCACCAAACAGAATTTCAGGAAATCTTTTGTTGACTTCTTAACTCGCTGGAGGGGTAAGGCTACAAAGATGACTAACTGATCGATAGAGAACGAACAGGTCCGAGTGGTGGTAAAGAACCTGCAACCCCAGTTTAGGAAATACTTGATCACTCAGCCACTCATGACTTTCGAGCAACCATTTGATGCAGGAATCCAGATAGAGAACGCTATCCAGATAGGGGAAATTAAGAAAATAGAGGTAAGTCCAAGTCAGAAGCCCACGAGGTCCTATCAGAACAAGTACCCAACCAACCAAGCCAACAATAACCCTTCTCAAAATAATGTGTCAAGGGCCGAGGAAGTTAACCTTCTTAACCCTTAGGCAAGTCAAACTGGACCATCATTTGCACCCCGCTAAGTGTACCACTCACTGTATTATTTCTAAGGTTAGTGGAAAGAGGACACCTTAAGTCCCTCGACCCAATGCCTCTTCCTGACCTGCTCCCAATCAGATTTCACAATGGGCTATACCGTGCCTACCATAATGGGAATGGACACGCAATCAACAACTGTATAAGGCTTCAACATGCGATTTAGGATCTCATTGATAATAGGGTAATCCCACCCCAAACAACGGTTAAACCTAACATAACTACCAATCCATTACCAAACCACATGAACCCACCCCCTTGGAATCTGAACTATGTCCACACCATTTCCCCCTGCTATGATCCCAATATTTACATATGCCCAAAGGAGGCTGTCGACCAAGTCTACCTCTCCCGAAAGAGAATTCTTTATGCTCTCTGGACGGAAAAAGGACTTTATACGTAGAAGAGAATGACCTGGCAGAGCTAGAGGAAGTAGAGGAAATAATGGAAGAATGGGACAACATAATTGAAAATGGTGAAGTGCATGTTGAGTCTTCCTTCTACAACCTGGACATAGATATCGACAATGATGGTTGACTCAACTCGAACGAGTCAGAGAATGGAGGCACAGATATCCATTTGGAAGAAAGCAATGGTTGGAATAACCCCGCTGAGGATGACCTTTTTACTTCTAGTACCCAACCAAAAAATAGTGTAGAAGACACAGCAGGACCCAAAAAAGAATTGGTGGGGAAATCAGGGAACGGTAAGAGCAGATCAGAGCAGACTCGGAGTCCAAACCCGAGAAAAGTCAGAAAGTGAGGCCAAAACCAAGTTTGAGAAAGGCCGAGAATCGAGTGAGCCAAAAAGAGGAGGCGATAGCAAGGAAGCTAAAAACATCACAGAATTAGGCCCACTGATAATGAAAGTATAGAGAACAGGAATAAGAGCAGCGACAAGCAGAATGCGAGCCCCAATATCACGTCTAAAGAGGAAAGAGGAATCTTAGACCTCTTTGTTCTTGATAGTGACACTTGGGACTACTCATGGCCTGATAACAGCTAGAAAGGAGAAGAACTATGGACAGTGAGGGAGAGCAGTCGATCAGAAGCAGAGGAAGGAAAAGAGTAGAGATCGACTCCAGAAGGAAAACTGGAAACTTGTCTAGAACACCTAATAACTGATAAAAGAAAAAAGAACACAGAGGAAGATGACTTGTAGGGGTTAGAAGGACTGGACCTATTGGAAGTCAACACCACCGCAGATTTATGAGATGGTTTGGGGGATCCTAAAGAAGAAATCGAACACCTAACCAAGAGTGGAAGGCACTTTAAACTAGCATACTTAGAGAAAGGAGAGGCAAGTCAGCTAGCATTGGAAACCAAGAAAGAAGATGATATTGTACTAAAGCAACTCAAGAAAATCCAGGGTAACCTGAGCATTTGGGGGCTACTGATGGCATCCCATTAGCACAGACAAGCAGTCCTGAGGGCTTTGAGAAAAATTGACATTTCAATAGACATCACTCCCGAGTAGCTGGTAGGAATAGTTTCACCTACATGGCTGGCCAATGTCATCGCCTTCACGGAGAAAGACCTTCCAGTTGAAGGACCCTTTCACAACAAGCCCCTCCATGTAATAGTCAAGTGCTTGGCAAATGGGTACCTGTGGTGTTAATTGACAACAAATTAGCGCTAAATATCTACTCCCTGAGGATAACGCATTGCCTTGGGTTAAAAGAACACGATCTCACGCCGACTACCCAAAGGGTACGAGCTTATGATAATACCTGTAGGAATGTGCTGGGGGTAGTCAAGTTTACAATTACCATGGGACTAGCCGAAACTGATATAGAATTTCATGTACTAGATATGCCGGCCTCTTTCAACTTACTGTTGGGCCGACCTTGGTTGCATGAACCTAATGTATAATCAGTTCCATCCACCCTCTATCAGAAGGTCAAAATGATAAGGGATGAGACCGTCTTAACCATTTTTAGAAAATCAACCATCTAGTTGCCAACCACTGATGACACCCCTTTGCTAGAAATAAAACACGAGGAGGAGGATCTCACCCTGAGTGGATTTGAATTTGAATTTGATGAAATAAAATCCATTCAGACTTTGATGACTGGAGAACAACTGTATATAAAATCTCAGGCGATAACAATGATGGGAAAAATATCATATTTTCCAGGCCTAAGGCTTGGAAAAAGTCAACAAGGCAAAACTGAACCGATAGATGTTCAGGGAAATATGCATGCCTTTGGTCTGGGATATGATCCCACAACCAAGGACTATGCTGAGAAAGAAGTGGAAGCAGAGAGAAAGGTAAGGGCCAAGAGAAGTGGGAAAACTTACCTGGTCTCGCTGCTAGCCTACGGGTCTCTGAATGGGCAGTTTGTGAAGGAAGGCGAGGCTTTCACATTTCGTGGATTCCCGGAACCATGGATAGAAGAGGGGCCTGGATAGAAAATACCTGGGATGGAAATATTCTTCTAACATCAGTTGATAGACAGCGAGCCCGAAGAGGACAAGACAAAGGATAAGGGTAAAGCCAAGGAGGCATGTAGGCAAGACTAGATTGAAGACCTAGAAGAACTCATATTGGGGTATCTCTTTGAAGAATGAGAAGCTCCAATACACGCGGAGGAGGACATAGAGGTGATCGCCATGTTGAGCAGCGACGCGCCAGCCAGTCGACTATTCCCGCCTAATAGTTGACGAGGGCAGCATTGCAATAAATAACAAGGCCTATGAATATAATTTTTTGAGTGTCGTAGATAGTGAGTCAGAGTTCGAGTCAGACTTGTCTACATCTGTAGACTTAGATTCCAGTGGTGAGTCCGCCGGGCACCGACCTGTTGGGGTGCCTAGGTCTTCTATTTCCTCTCAATACATGTTAAAGTCTGTAACCTTCGCTATTGACAACAACAATAACATGATGAACTCTTCTAATTACCCTGCTATACTTCCATTTTAATGTTTGAATTCTGACTATGAAAATAATCTTGATGGAGCTGTTCCCTGGGAAATAAAACTTTTAATTGAAAAAGAAGAAGAGATGCGCGCTAAACCCTTAATTGAAGAAGCTTTTTCAATAAACCTGGGTACTGAGAAGGATCCCCAAATGGTCCATATCGGTTTTGCTCTATCATCTGAAGAACGTGAACCATTAATCAAACTATTAAGGGAATATAAAGATATTTTCGCATGGTCATATGAAGACATGCCTGGAATAGACCCTGAAATCGTCCAGCACAAAATTCTCCTCTACCCTTGTGACACCCAGGTTTCTCGAAATATCTAGAGCAATAATAAACTATAATTTTGCAGAATACTTAGTAAAACTACCCATCCATTTCAAACGTAAAATGATCAACTTAAGAAATTACATCATTGTGTTTTGTGCTTAATACCAATGAGATTAAAAATTTTAAAATTGTTCAACAGTGGAAGAATTTAAACTTAGGATCTAAACTAAACATCATTAAGAGATCTACGGCTCTTGCTGCTCATTCTGATGACTTCCCCCATTTTTATAGGCTACATCGGGACCTGGCATGAAACGTCATGAGCTGCGAAACCCAGAGAAAATATAACTAAAAATAACAAAATTCTAACATAACACACATACAACTTTTCATTGAAAACAATCATAGTTAAGGATATAAAGTATAGAAAATAAGAGGATATGCTTTGATTAATTTCAAAGTCTTAGGGTTATTAACTAGGTGAGACTAAAGTCCTTTCAGCAAAAAGAACCATCCTAACCCTGACCGCTTAGACATGGACACCACCAACTGATCTAAAAACCTCCTTGTAAGGTAATGACCGTATAGCCGAGCTATATACCCAACGGTACCATTCAAAATACAAGGACATAGCATATGGTCGGACCACTGGCCATGATAACCTAATACTAAATCGCTGCAGCGGTGTAGGTCTCTGTAGATGCCACCGAAGCTACTTCAAGAGTTTTAATAAAAATACGATGCCATTATAGGATCCGTGACTCATACATTATTAATCAAACCTCCTTCTCCATCATACCCACCAATGATATAGGTTTGAGCAAGAACTTATCACACAACTCGCCAGTATCATAGGGCCATCTGAAAAAATGCTACAATCTTTTTCATTTTGGGAACATGCCCATACATAGATTGAGAACTTGTCCGTTCATTAATTTAAATTTATTCATCACTTAATATGCTTGGTGAAATGGAAGCCATATCCCATCCTAATGATGAAAATGAATTACTAACACAAGAACATGAATAATAATCAACATTAATTTCATGCATGTAAAGATGACATGTTGGATTATTTTAACCAATTAAATTACGAACAATGAGCATGTCAAATAAGATATATTCTTTAAACCTATATTATATATGACATGAGATATATCACAATAATAATTATACATGGGATTAGTGAGCATAACACTTAAATAATGTAAACAAACAACACAACACCTTACAAGTCCAAATAGAGCATATGAAACAGAATTTCAGATCTGTGCACCTTCAATATAAAAATGAAAACCCATGCTTAAACTCTAAAATAAACATTACTAATAATCAGAGGCATACTATAATGTGTTAGGGTCATTTAGGCCCTGACTAGGTAGGAAAATAATTTATAGTTAGGGAGAAATAAATAAAATACGATCAGTGTTTTAAATTTTCACCTTCTTAGAACAATGTGAGTATCTCTGTGTTCAAAACCCCAACTGATGTGAAAGTAGTGTGGTTAGATTTATAACTTACATATATAACTTTACCAAGTGGTTTCATTCAAATAGGATATTTGTACAAGAAATGGTATCCATTTAAAGTGATTGGTCAGAAACTATCTCTGGACCAGCAGTGAGGATAAATCCATTTAGTGATGCAATAATTTTATATGACTAAATAAAAAATCATGGGTATTATAGACATCCTGATATAATTTCAATGTAAACATAAATTTAAAATAAAATGTCTAAGTATTTTTACTCATTTATTCAAAATCATGGCAACAAGCTAATCTTCTAAAGGGATCAAGTTTGTGCAACTTACTTGTTCTTTAACTACTATGCATGCATAAACCTTCCTAAAATATGATTTATACAAACATTTTATAACTACTTCCAGATTCAATAATTTAGAAATAACATGCACAACGATGGGTAAGAAGATCTACTAGCATGCATGTACTAAGATCATGAAGAACAATAGTGGAAATTCGATTCTTTGACAAAAAGATATATTGTAGTGATATAAAATCATGATTTTTTAGATATGTTTCCTACCTTATAAATGAAGATGGAAGAGATGTAGGAAGAAGTGATGGTGGTGGTGGTACTCCTCCTTTAAGAATCTCCCAGAACTTAAGAACACCTTTCATTTTTTTTTTCATCTCCTTTTCTTTCTTCTTTTCTCTCCTCCTCCTCTAGAAAACTTGGCAAAATTCTCAGATTTCTGGGAGAGGAGGTTCATCCAAGTGAGGGGGAGAGGGGAGTTTATATAGTGCTCCAATTTTGTTTTATGTAATGATACTGTTGTAAGGTGTGAGATGATCCAAGCCACTAACAATGTATGCATGGCTCACAAGATGTGACCCATGGCTTGAAGTGTACTCTAGGTTAGGGAAATTGGGGAAGGATAGTCAGCCATGTGGGGGGATTTAGGAATAGATTTTGTTGTCTTTTTGCTTTTGAAAGATATATGTAAAGATGTGATGTATAATTTTAGCAAGAAAAATAATTAAAACATAAATTAATGTATCTATTAAATTAAAGAAAAATTATATAAAACAATTTTCATATTTTTATGAAGCATTTGTTGTGTACTAAAATACATGTGTCATTTTTGTATATATTGTTATTAATGTATCATGTGTTTATTTGTGTGATCCTTAAAATTAATCCTTGTAAGTTTTTAATTTAAATTAGTGGAATAGACCCCAAAAATTATGAAATATGAGAATCATAATTAAATTTTAATTATTGTGGCAAAATTTTAATTTCAATTTAAGTATTATTTTATCCAATTTACTTTAATTAACAATTTTAATTTAACTAATTTGAATTATGAAATTATAATTATAATTATTTCTAATTTAAAAATTTTGGGTTCTTACAATCCTGATGCCAAACCTGTAAAACAAAAGTTTCGACGTGTAAGAATAGATTGGGCCCTTAAAATCAAAAAAAAAAAAAGTTACCAACCAAGTGAACACCGACTTTCTTCAGGTGACAAAATACCCCAGTTGGGTTGCTAATATTATCCATGTACCAAAGAAAGACGGTCGTATGCGAGTTTGCGTTTACTTCCAAGATCTTAACAAATTAAGTCCCAAAGATGACTTTTCTCTGCCACACATAAACGTTCTTGTGGACAACACTGCTGGCCATGCCTTGCTATTATTCATGGATGGATTCTCAGGATACAACTAGATCCCCATGGCCCCCGAAGAAAGAGAAAAGACTACGTTCACCACGCCATGTGGGACGTATTGTTATCGGGTTTTGCATTTTGATTTGAAAAATGCAGGAACCACATATCAACATGCTGTAACAGCATTACTCCATGACATGTTACACAAAGAACTGGAAGTATATGCCAACGATATGATTGTCAAATCTAAAGATCGTGAATGACATATCCCAGCCTTAGAGAAATTCTTCGATAGAATTTAAAAGTATCGGATGAGGCTGAACCCACAAAAATGTGCTTTGGAGTTAGTGTGGACAAAATATTTAGATTCATCATCACCCAAAGAGGGATAGAGGTGGACCCTTCTAAAATCGAGGCGATTCTAGAAATGTCTCCCACGAAGACGGAGAATGAAGTTAGAGGATTTCTTAAGAAAATTCAGTTCATTAGTCGCTTCATCTCAAAGCTAACTACAACCTATGAACCTCTTTTCCATTTGCTCAGAAAGAATACAAGATTTCAATGGGACCAGCATTGCCAGAATGCCTTTGAATCTATGGAAGAGTACTTAAAAAGGCCTCCGGTGCTTTCCTCTCTGGAACCAGTAAATTGTTAATCCCGTACATATTAGTGAATAAATCTGCAATGGGCTGCATGCTAGCGCAAGAAGGGGATAACAGAGAAGAAAATAGTGTTTATTACTTGAGCAAGAAAACGATAGGTTGTGAAGCCCGATGCACGAAGCTGGAGAAAACTTGTTGGGCTTTGGTGTGGTCATAAAAAACGTTACGACACTACATGCTGGCATACCCTCTAGTGTTAATTTCTAGAATGAACCTGCTCAAGTACCTATTCGAAAAGCCTCCATTGACAGGAAGATTGTGTCACGCCCCAATTTGGAAATGGTGACCGGCCATGGATTATGGGCCTTAGTCCAACAAGCTAAGTAAGCCTTAAATAAGATTAAGCTACTCTATACTTAATTAATAATTCAATTCCATGCATTTAATAAATAATATTCCATTTATTAGCAATTGGGTCAACAACCCATAAATCGATAAATGATGTCCTAAGCATCAATAATCCATAATGTTAACAATAGTGAAATAATATGCGGAAGCAAAATGATAATGTAAAATGAAATATCCTAGAGGTCTGAGCATGGATCCCTCAACAGTAGTGCATCAACTAGATCACGTCTCACTGGGTACCTGAAAATATTATGGGACAACATCAGTATATACTGGTGAATACATTCATGCATAATACATACAGTTCTAAAACAGGGATAAATAGTGTGTATGAATAAAATATCATGGCATGGTAACTATCTCAAAAGAAAGTGGGTAATCATGAACCCTTTTTATCATTTCATTTCCTTTCATTTTCTTTTTGAAAATATTCATATTTTTTCTTTGCAAAATGGACGTCACAAGTCCTCAGATCATATAATAACAGTGTCATAAATATAATATGGTAAAAGCGACATGCTCATACACGAATGGAAAATAATCAAATCGTACAGCAGATATCAACTGTGCACAATAAAGTAACAATGCCACATATATGCTCGGGATCTCTTTGCCCTTGGATCCAAATCGATATTAGAGTCACCACGGAATGGCGCCCGAGACTTTTCTCTACACGATCCCAGTTGAGGTCAACACGGGATTTAATCCGGTACTTTTTCTTAACCGTTGAGACAACTAGAGTCAACACGGGATTTAATCCGGTATTTTTTCTTAATCGTTGAGACAACTAGAGTCAACACGGGATTTAACCCGGTACTTTTTTCTAGCTGGCCAAGGTCACCTTCGATGAAGGAATATCCCTTGAACTTTATCATATTCTAAGAATCTCATATCATGATCGCACCATATAATAGAAATCATTCTTCATTTTATTATCTTAAAAATATTTATGCCATGTGTTTAACAGTAGAGTACATCATACATTTGTTTAAATACTTTTGAAAATATTTAAGTAAAGAGTTTTGCATATAAAATATTAGTGAAAACATTTAAATAAAAAGTTTTAGTAAAATGGAGTTTAATAAAAACATTTAAAGCAATTAATATCATTTTCAAACAATTTTGGGGGTAAGAGTAATTTATTTGACAGATAAATAGTAAGAATTCACTCACCTGATGTCCAAGCTAATCTCTATGATGGATGCAAAATAACTCAACCTGATATGATATAACATTTCAAAATATGAAACAATGCTAACGAATTAACCTAAAACTACCAAACGGTCCCTTAACCCATTTGTTAATTTCTATTTGTGTTTCTGGTGTTAAATTATTTCAATTTAATTTAGTT